>JAWLRI010000923.1:368963-387057 GCA_034781795.1 Crypturellus tataupa | reverse complement strand
GGTGCTGCCGCAGGGCAGGAGGCTGCAGCGCTTCCTCCGTCGCCGGGAACGGTGCTAGGGCAGGACACGGCGGCCGCGGAGCTGTCCCCAAGGGCTGTGCAGCCCCAGAGCACTGATTGCTGCTGTGAATCACCTCGTGCATGAAGTGGGGTGACCTGGTTGACGATGGGAGATGATGGACACCCCATCCCTGAAGAAAAAGCCCTTGGAAGAAAGCACAGGCTGGATGGAAAAGGAAGGGAAGAGCTCCCAGTGTTTTGGAGCATGGAGTTTCAGGTGGTGAAGACCCATCTTCAGCACCAACAGGTCATCTGTTGGCGAGGCCAAGAGGTTTTGAAGTGCTTCTGGCTGCAATTTATGCCTGGTTCTTCCTTGCTGGTTCACCTAAGGTCCATAACCTCCAGCATCTTGCAGGTCAGGCTGTGTTTCTCCAATATCCCGGTGAGACACAAGTGGTTGGGATGCAGCGCATTGGGTCCAAGGCACTGCTCAGCATGCAGGGAATTGCGGTTGGGAATGAGCTTGGCCTTGGCTAAACGCTTCCAGCATCTGAAACGTGCGCTGAGCATGCGCCATGCCTCCTCCCGTGCAGCCAGAATATCCGACACTCCACTGGATCCGCCTGTGGAACATGGAATTGAAACCACAAGTCCGCCGTGCAGAGCAGGGATGATAACTGCAAGGGGAGGAATGTTCCTGCGCGAAGAGCGGGGCCAAGTGGGAGATGAAACCCTCAATACCCTCTGGAAACCACCTTCCTTCCGCTCTTCCTTCCAAAAAAACATAATTAAAAAGGGAAATAAGCATCACGGCTCCGTTTGGAAGGTCTCACATGCCAAGGTTGAGCATGCAGAGCTCCACCGAGCCGCTGCCGAGCGCTCTTAACGGTTAATTATTACCCAAATGGTGTCTGAGTTAGTCTGAAAGGATTGAAGAATTATGAAACTGTAACGAGGGAGGCCCATTCTTGGCAAACGCTGAAGTGATCCAAATGCTGGGGAATTCAGCATGTTTTTCCCTTTTTTCTTAAGGCTTTGCAGGCCAGCCGATGGTCCAGCTCGCGCAACGTGGATTGAACGGGCCCATCAATCCAAGAAGCCGACGCTCTAATGGCTTTTGGTCATTCTTTTCTGTCAGATCAGCTGTTGAAATTAGCTTAAGTCGATAATTAACCTGTTATTTTTTAGAATCCTTCCAAGAATGGATTTTTGGACAAGATCCTTGGCGTTGGATCTGGGAAAGAAGCCTTCTCCTGCGTGGTGGAGCTGGGCACAGGTGGGACCTTCCGTGGGGATGTGTCACCTACTTGGGTTCTTTGTCCCTGCCATCCACAGACCTTTGCATCCTCTTTGGGCTCGGATGTGCTTTCATGTGGAAGGTGTCTATTTTACTACAGAATTTTCTTTATTCTTTTGCCTTGGAAGACCAAAAAAATTGAAACACTGGGGTTTTGGCTGAAATGTCTTAATTTTTCCACTGAAAATACAACTTCTGCAGAACCCTTCTTTCTCTCATACTCAAACCATGTGTGTCCGTGTCTTGTCTCTTTGGGAACTTGGCTTTGCTGCTTCTGCCTGTGGAAATCCTCGGGAGGCCTTTGCCTATGTGCACTTTAGGACCTAGTGATCTCTGCAATAAGCCGCTGGGGTTCATGTTCCTTCTAAAAGGATTAAAGTCCCAAATCTCATACGGACTCGCTGTAATCGTGGGTTTAGTCTGCTCTTTGGTTGTTCAGCACTGAACATTGCTGCCATGCTGCTCCGTGACACGATGCCTCCAGCCCCTTTTTCCTTTTTCAAGGAAAAAATCTTATTTTTAAGGACTGACAAATGGATAACACTGGAAATGGGAGCATGTAATGGCCTAGATACCCTTCAGTGCTCTGGGTTTCCAGTGGAATAATAGCCCAACCTGCTTCCAAGGAGGCTCCTTCCAAGTGACAATTTCTTGAGGGTTGAAATGAATCTGCTGCTTTCTCCTTGGGCCACGTAGTCCTGATAAGACGGCCCAGGGTGCCTCTTTGGTAAGCTAGGAAGCATTTTCCTTGGAAAACCTGTCTTGGACACTTGGAATCTGCTGGGTGATGATGCTCATCCATTGGAATGAAGGGTTCCTGTGTGCCGTAGGGGACTGGAAGGCTTCTGGTCCGGAGATTGAGGACAAACCTGAAACAAATGAGGTTGAAGGTACCACTAGGGAAGGAGACAAGACCCTCCCATGTCTCCTGCATTAGAGACACTGTCCTGTGTCCTGGGATTTCTTCTGTGTCCTTATACCTCTTACCATGTCTGTCCCCTCTGAGAATAGATGATAGCTTCTTCTGAAGCCCTAACTTGAATGTAGCTCAGTCATCTTCCTTTCCACCAAAGAGCATCGGTACAGTAAACTTTTTAAGTAAGATTTATCAAAAATCTGCCAGAATCATCTTTTATTATTATTATTGTTATTATTATTATTTGCAGGGAGAAATGGAAATGCTGAAAGAGCTAATTCGGGAGACAGGATAATCTCATTGCCATGCTTCCTCCGTGCACTCAAAACGTATGTTGCGTTTTAGAATGTGGACTAGAATATTTCAAAAAGCAAGAAGAAACTCGTCCGGTTAGCCTGAAAACCCCTCTGTTTGGCACTTTCCAGCCCAGTTTTGCAACTTGTCCCGACTCTGCCAGGTCAGCGTTTTTGGATGGGGAGAAATTCCCACGAACGGGATTTTGCCCAGCCGGGAAGGCACCGGATTCTGCTGGTGCCAGGGGGGGAATCGCCCACCCGAGGGGCACGAGCCCGGCCGGGACGTGGGGACTTTGCTCTCCCGCTGTAGCAGGATATTTCCAAGTGTCCAAGCACCTTCCCTTAGATTCCATAGCATTCCCGGTGTCCAGGAGCACCCCTGGGAGCTGCAGAGCCCATCCAAGGCCAGCGTCCCCCCTTGGGGTCCTTAATTATTTAATTAAGTCTCTCCTTAACGAATCATTTGCACCAAGGCACGTGCAGGGGTGGAAGCAGGCAGAGGCTGCAGGAATTGCAGCTCAAATTGCTTCTTCATTGAAAACAGTGAAGCAAAAACATCCAAAATCCACCATGAATCACCCTCCTTCCTCCCCTTGCCTCAAACAGACATAAGACACGATGGGGATGGGACTGTTTTTGCGCAGAAATCAACTTTAAAGGATGATTTCTGCCAAGACAGTGACCCCTTGTGGATTTTCACAAATGTCTTTGGATCTTCTTTTTGTCTCCTAAAAGCAAAAAAAAATCTCTCCGCGGACCTTTGCTTTGTCCCCTGCAATCCAGAGCGATCGGGAGATTTATGATTAAACGGAGGCTCCGGGGTGATTTACGGCATTGCAGCGGAGCTGCGCTGTGCACCGGTTACAAATTGCAAAGATATTCCATGGGAGGGAAGCTCCAACGAGCCCTGGATATACGGCACTACGGGGAAAAAAGGGAGCTTAGAGGCAGCTGGTCGACTGCAACAGCTACAGCCACTTTTCTTTGATGAGAAGATGATATACATCTGGGTTTAATATATAACACGATGCACTGACACCGCGTTTCGGAATCTCTTATACACACTGGATAAGTGTTTTCCGTAGCTGTTGTGCCGCTTTAATCAGGGAGATATTCCCTTTTTCCCCATTGTTTCTTTGCATTCTGCAGCTTTGCATCCAGCTCTCAAATCTGTGGATCGTTTCCCGTGGCTTTTTGGATGCAGAGTTTCTCCCTGCTCTTTTTTAACGTATGTTGTGAGCGTTCGAGCTTGCAATGGGGATGCTGCTGCACCATATGTGGAAGCATCGAGCTAAATCGGCTACCTATAAATACACCCCAGATGTTGGTAGGGAAAAGGAAACTGGAACGCATTATCAGGAAGGATGTGTCGTCTTTGGAGTAAATCCCCCCCACGGAGACCCCTCTTCTCGCTGCTAATGACTGCATTTCTCCAGGAAAAGTCATCTATAGCATTGGGTTCGCCCTGGGATGTGGGATATACATTAGGGATCCCTCTTGCAGCCTTCCAGACAGAAGGAAGCACCAAGGAGCCGGGTGCTATTAGTGGTGATGCTGAAGATGAACCCGTCTGATTGACAACATCTGCTCTAAGGTCTCCTGCCATCCACAAGTGCTTGTAATGGGCAGGTTTGGGTGACCCACAAGTGGAAATAATTTGGGAATTGTCTCCTCTGCCCAAAATTCTCCACGAACAGACTGCTGCTGCCTTAAAATGAAGTGTTTGAAATGCAGATTTCTGCACGAGCAACCCCATCCTTCAGCTTGTTAGTAGGTCAGGGCTCTTTTGACTGGGTAGCAGATGCTTGAGCACTAATTTTGTTCTTCAGACTGGGTGAGTTTCTTGCATCTTCACAGCAGAAGTCTAGAATTTTCCTAGAATTTTCCAGCATTTTTGGTTTAAATGGAATGTTATGAAAAACTAATTCTAGCCTAAGCCCTCTTCTAGTATATAATCCAGCAGAAAGTGTGACTGCAAGTGGTAACGCTTTGGGGAACTGGTTATAAATAACCATTTTTAATAGAAACCATGTTTTTTAGTAATTAATTTCAGAAGAACTTGTGTTCTTTCAAGAAACCTACTCCTCGCCATGCAGTTTCATGCTGATAAGGGAATAGAGTGAAGTTTTTTTGCATCTCTAGTAGCCACAGCTTTAGTTAACATAATTTTCCAAGCTCAGCTTTTTTGGGCTTAAACTAGGTGAAATTGTGCTGGGGTCACCCTGGTGCAGAGATGTGGTTTGCAGATTGCAAAGGGGTTTTCAGGACAACAAGGGGCACCTGGAGACAGCAAGAATGTCCTCATTTGTCCCCCTTATTGTACCCATCTCCATAGATTACTCTTCAGTGGGGAAATGATTGGCAGCAAACGAGTCCTTTAGGGTTGCAAGCCCCAGTAGTAGGAACACCCTGTCCCTCTGCCCTGGGGAAACCAGGAATTATGATACTCGTCCGTGTATTCTCAATTATAGGCTTTTCCAATGCAACTCTGGGAGCTGCTAGGAATATTTGTGTTTTATTTATCTACTTCATGGGCCAATATCTCAATAGCAAAGTGCTCACCCTGCATAGCTGGTGGGGTGCAAGGAGCATGTGGCTGGTGCTGGTTCCAAGTCAGGGTAATCCAGCTCCCAGGAGACCCCATTTCAGCCCCATTTTAGGACTTTCTGGCCCCAAAGTGGGCTTGGACTTTGAGCACCCTGGCCCCTGCAACCGCAGGGCGGTTTGGCCCCGGCGAGGTGTCGCGGGGCCGATGGAGCGCGGACTATAAATCCTGCAACGCGGAGGAATTCTGGCTACGCCGCGCTGTTCCAGCAGCGTTACGAAACACTTCCAGGGCTTTCTCTGAGATACTAATTAGGGATGGACAAAGCAGAGGGAGGAAAATAAGAAATCCCTCTGCGCTCTGGCTTGGGGTTACGCAGAGTTCAGCTGAATTTCTTCCTCTCCCGTGTTTTTCCCTTCTGCGGAGGCTGCTCCAGGTTCCTGCAGGCTCTGCATGGGGATCCTTTGGCATCTGCCTGCCTTTGGGATCCAGCCCATGGGTGCTCCTGGAGCAGCTCCACCTGGGAAGCCCATCCCAGCCTGCTGCTTCCATGTGCATCCCTCTTTTTCCTGCATCCTTTACCCAGGCAGCAAAACCCACATTGCAAACCCATTCTGTGCTGCTGAGGGTCTCACTCCTTGCAGCTCATTGAATGCATAACAAAAGTGAATTTTTTCCTTTTCTCCTTTTTTTAAGGCAATACAAGTAAATTACCATGCATCCATGCATGTGTTGCTCTGCTCTGCTCATCTCGTTTGCAACAAGACCCTTCTTTGAGCAGTCTTTGCACAGATCTCCCCAATATAATGTGCTCTGCAGCGCTAAGCTGGACCCTGCATGTATTAAACCCTTGTGATCTGGCTAATGAAGCCCTGTATCTAGTGCAGAATTCCTCTAATGCATTAGGAAATAGTTGTAATTTTTCTTTGGCACCGCGCTCGGCATTTGATAAGGAATTGCTTTTGGCCAAAAGCCGTGCCAAGATTTTACTGCTCGTCACAGAGCTAAATATGTGACATTGCAACACATGTAATTGGGATAATTTAGCACCCCATTAACAGGATGCAGGAATGGCTTCTTCCCATACTGGTGTTTTGGAATCCTTTTTGTAAACCTTGGGCTCTTTTGGGAGAGTATTTTCTAGCAATAAACAGACCTGTTATGTATTAAAGTAACTCATTTTGCAGCACTGAGCAGTTCCTGCAGCGTGGCTGGGAGGAGCTGCTGATTAGCAATAGGAAACCTGGAGTTGGCTGCATCTCCCCTTGGTAAAGTGGGAAGCAGGAATTCCTGCTCTCCATTCCTGCTTGCGCTCTGCCTTTGGCTTCGGGCAAGTCACTCCTCTTAAAGGGATCGGGAAACCAAAGCTCCCCTGGGGATTTTGGGATCCCTGTGGAGCTTCCTGGGCACAAGGCAGTAGGGGTTGGAGGGATCAGTCTTGGAATATCCCTTCTCCTACCCCATCCTGGGGCTGCAGATGGGATCAGCATGTGGTTCCTTCATCTCTCTGCAGTATTTCCCAAAATCCTCTTTCAGGGGCATTCCAGCTGCTATTAAAAGCGGGAAAGACTGGATGCTGCAAGGGATCCTCTTGGGAAGCTGCATTTCTGGTTGAGCCTCACCTTTCAGTGCCAGTAACTGGGAGGGATTTATTTGCATCAGGGCTTGACCTGCCACGGTTAAATGCAAAAATTAGTCCAAATGCAATAATTAGACCTGTTAGTCTTCTCATAATGGCATTAAGGTGAAGTTCTACGGTGTCTGGGATTGAGCATCCCTCGTTGCATTGCCCTAACGTGGCAGCTCCTTGCAGGGTGTGGAGCAGCAACGTCTTTGGCTTGGGGCTCTATTTGGGTGCCAAACACTGCCCTAATGTTCACCCACTGAGTTCAGAGCAGCAATGTCCAGAATATGATTTTAAGCATTGAAAAAAATACTCTGGAAAGATTTCTTGGAAATTGCATGGATTCATGGAGAGGTATTTGCTGCATCCCAGACCTTCCCCTGTGAGAGCAACATGAGCCCTGCAGGAGCTCCACTTCACAAATATATTTTCCCTTTAATATAGTCCCTTTAATTCATCTCCACCAACAGGCTCCTTCCTCTACAAAACCCTGGAAAAATGGTATTTGCAACAGGGAAAAAACGACTTTCTCAACTACTTTAATTGTTATAATGACATCCCGGCACTTATTCCAGCACGTTTTTCTCGCTGCAAGGCCACAGGGCAGCCCTGAGGTTTCCATGGTCTGTGCCATGGAGAACAAGCACTGCATTGAAAAAATAAGACAGAAAAAGAAAAGTAATAATTTGACACCAATCTTTGTGTAATTACCTTTGCATTTGATTTAATCTTCCTCCCTAAGTAGTAAATTCTTTTTTCTATGATGTCAAATTTTATGATTTGATTCCCTTTAAGCTGTAATAAGAAGGATATATGTATATATCATAGAATACCCAAGGTTGGAAGGGATATATATATATATAAAAATATATGTGTCTCTATATATATTTATATATTAATGTATCCTAAAAGCTTGTTTCTTGAACCAATTTTCTGCCTGGCCTTAGTTTTGCAGATGACTCTCCCTGCTCTGGAAGGTTTTTGACCAATTCTTGCCCTTGTTTTCTTTTTGAGCCCTAAAAGGACATGTGAACTGCTCAGGTTTGGAGATGTTGCATTTTTGGACCTGTTGCATTTGATCCATGCATCCAAAACTTGCAATTTTGCATTTTCTGGGGCCCTTGGTGCATTCTGCCGGGAATTCCTTTCCTAGAGGCTGCTTGGGTGGTGTCTGGCCCATCCGTTTGCATCAGAAAAGAGGCTCCCGTGGCCTTGCATTGAGCCCCCCACCCCTGCTTTTAGCAAAATCCCTTTCAAAGGGCCCGCGCGGTCTCGGAGGGCTCCTCTTTTCCTGAAAACAGGATTGCCTGTTGATTTTGGAGGCCAGCGCGCGCCCTGGCAGCCTTCCACGCGTATATTTAGAAAGGAAGATCATACCTTCCATCTCGAAAATAACCAAACCTGATGACTTAATTTAGAGGCTGAAAATTAAACGTTCCCTGTTAAGCTTTGTCCTGTGTTGCAAGCTCACCAGATCCTTGGAGGTCTCTGCTATGGGCTTGCCATGCTCTGCTGTTGGCTTCTTTTGGGGAATTTTGAATATTTCATAGAAATGCACCCCTAGGAGCAGGGAGTAGATGCTGGAGGCTCCAGGGAGGGCTCCAGCCTGGTCACAGTGAAGCAGAAATGCCCATCCAGGGGGATGCATGGAAACATGTGGGTCATCATACCCCTTCTTCTACCACCACCTTCTCCACGTGGGTGAATGTCCTCAAATCCTGCTCTTCCCAATGTCCACGCAAGCCAAGAGGGAGAATTTGGTGCAATTAAATGCCACCGTGGGCCACTCTTTGGAGGATAATGTCCAGAGGGGGTTGATGGCCTTTGGGGTGATCAGGAAAGGTCTGGTCCAGCTTTCCCCGTCCCTGTGTCCCCTCACCAGCCTCCTGGGCATCCAGCTGCTGTCGGGACAACGGCGTTGGGGTGTTTGCAAGACCTCCGAGGTCTTGTTGGCCGCTCTTTGCCATCGTCACCCTCGAAATGCTTGCAAAGAGCTGGTTTTTAGCAGTCTCTTGGTGGTTCTGTCCTTGCCTGTCGCAATGACCCAGCTCCTCGGTCCCGGGCATCTTTCCTTCTGCTAAACCCCAAGCAGTGACATTGCGGTGCCACATTTATCCTGCCGCAATTCCACAATGGAAGCATCTTGCAAGCCCACCCTTTGCAAACAAGATTTAACACCCGTGTGTGACCATTAGAACTTATTTTGATATCAATAATGCTCAGGAACCCACAGGACAAAGGTGCCGGGTGGCCAACACTTGCATTTCCCTTGTGCAGCCTTGCCCTATAGCTGCCCATTGCACCCCGCATTTTATCTCCACCCTGGGTCTATCAACCGGGTTATCTGACGTGCGCTCGGACCCATCGCGGCTCTACAAGGGCCCTGAGCGACCTGGCATTGAAAACACCACATTATTAGGTGTGTCTTAATGCCACAGCCGCCTTCGCCTCCTATTTACTCGGGGCCGCTGAGCAAACGCAGCGATAAAAGCCGGTGGCATTAGCACTTCTCGCGCCTGCACTCGAGCCAAGCGGCGATATTTTCTTTTCTGCGGCTTCGAGCCTAAAAGGAGCTCAGGTATGTGCAAGTTTAAACAAGCCGGACCGGGGCCCCATTAAAAACTGCTCTCTCCTGGATAATATTCAACGTGGGATTAATAGGAACGAGCATGATGTCACCTCCGCGCTCTGGTGACCCTTTGCACTTATTTTGCCTGCTGGGGAATTGAAATGTTTGGTAGACGGAGGAATTTGGCCCGCTGGGAATTGCAGTGCTGCTGCGATTCCCAAAAGCTTTGGGAAAGGCATCTGGGACACGTGCAGAGGAAAATAATTGGGAATTAAGAGGTGAATCTTAGAAAGCACCTTGGTGGGATTGCCCTGGTGCAAGGCCACCGTGCTGGGATTGATGTCTTAGGCACTGGGGTGTTATGTGGCCCCCGCATTATTCACCTTATTCTTGCATTTTTTATTGCATTTTTATGTCCTGAGCCCAGGTTGGGCTCTGAAACCCTCTCCTGTGAGGACCAACAGGCTTTATCTCCATCACCAAAGAGCTGCTCATGCTCTAGCAGGGGTTTATTGCACCTATCTGCAATGAACTGAGGATCCCACTTGGTCCAAGGCTGCTCGCACTTGTTCCAAGGGTGATTTTGCAGGAATTATTTGCTGGGAATCTGGGTAGAAATGAACACAAAGACAACCTCATCCCTATGGAGCAAGCTCATCCCTATGGAGCAACCTGGCTGTGGGCCCCAGGGGGGATACAGGGACGCAGGGCTGGTGACACCATGGCAGTGGCATCCCAGCTGCGTGTGATGTGGCTTTCCCTGACATTCCCCTCCGACAAAACCAGTCGGGCTCCATGAGGATCTGATTCCCGGGAGCATCCTGCTGCGGCGCCTTCAAAGGCTGCGCCGCCAGGGCCGAAAACCTCAATAAAGGCTGCGCGGGTTTTGCCATCGGAAAAACGCCTTTCAGCCCCGCGAGGCCACGTGCCACCCATCTGCCAGACGAGCCGCTCCCAAATTGATCCTATCGCACATTAAAAATGCCTTTATGGGTCGCTCTTTTCCGTAGTAAAGCCCAAAGTTGAATGGTGAAGCCCCATCCAAGCAAGAAAGTCACTGATTTAGGACCATTTTGGAAGGTGCAGGGCCCGGCGTGCGCATTTTTCACCCTGCTTTCCAGGAAGAAAAGAAGTTTTGCAAGAAATAAAGGTAAGGAAATATCCACGTTGGCGATAGCAAGGTTTTGAGCGTGCAGCCGAGGTGCAAGCCCGTATGCAAAGCAGCGTGCATGCATCTGCGCAAGCAACGCTTGCAATAACTTGCAGCAGGACTCGCAGCTTTCTAGATAAAACAAGAACCTGTTTCACCACTTGCCGGTAGGGCTCAGTTGTCAACTTTGCAGATGGCGAAAATTCTTGTTTATAAACCGGGGCGAGATGGGAAGACTGATTTGAGCTGCACCAGTGTCAGCCCATGAGCCCTGCACACTGATTGAGCTCAGTCTCGCGTCACAAAATGCTGGATAAATCTATATTTCATAAAGCTCATTTACTTTTCCTGTGAGAGAGGAGTGGTCCTGGGTTTTAGCATTTACCTGCAAGATCGGGAGATGCGAAGAAAATTATTTAGGGAGCTAAGGGCCATGCTGGATGTCTGAGCATCCTTTCCAGTCGCCGTGCCATGCTGCAGGATGCTCCAGCAGCTCCTTTGGATGCGTCTGCACTGGAAAGAGGGTTTTCCAACCGGGAAACGGCTCCAGCTCCTGGGATACCTCTCCCAAGATCCTGCAGGACGGTAGTGACCATATGCAGGGTCTGGTGATGCTGCATCCCCTTTGATTTTCAAGGGTATTTGTCAAGCAGCAAGTGTTTCTGTTAATGTATGTCCTGTCACTGTGACGCTCGAGCTGCAAGGCCGGTTTGCTGGAGATTTATCAGTGCAAACTTGTTACATCTGTCAAAATAACAGGGACGGCTGCTTCAAAGTGGGACGTAAAAAGCCACTCCGGGCTCCAAGCCACTAGGGCCACTTACACTGAGAGACTTTGCAAATATATGTATATATTAAAAAAAAAAAACCCAAATCTCCCGATTATTTAGTGGCTGCAACTTCAACTGTGGGTAGCAAATCCTTGACGTGGGCTGGGATCTGGGATCCTGGATTCATTAATCTAGGAATAAAACCTGCTCTTCTGTCCCCGTGTCATCAGGGTGCAGGAAGCCACCGTCCCCCTGAGCACCAGGCTGAGATCTGGTGTTTACTTGTATTTACAAGCCTGATAATTACTGTCCTGAACCTGTTATCAGCGTAAATGCATACGGGGGAAATTGCAAGGTTATGGTTGAAGCTTGCAGGTTTTTAGACTAACAAATATTTTAGCCTGAAGATATATTCAGCTTTATGTTCTCTTTTAAGTGGCTCTGGGTAAGATGAGAAGTTGCCTGTCAGATTTGATGGGGTCAGTAAAATTCACCCGTGTTCTGCTGTGATTAACATTCAAAAAGAATTTGTTTAGGAATTAGCTGTTGGCAGTGAGAAGCACCTCGGTGCGTGGAAATGGAGCAAATCCATTGGATCTGAGCACGGAGCAGGAAGGGGGATCCATCCATTAACACGTGTTTTCCTTGACAGTTACTCGAGGATCCATCATGGGACGCTGACGAGATAAACCACAAGTGTCATCTCTGTGTCATCCCGAAACGCAGCCCTCATCCTAGTGGGAAAGACTCTTCTGCAGTGAAGAAGGGGGAAAAGAAGGTTGTAATTAAAAGCGAAATGATCTGGAACTGCCACTTACGGCTGAATGTCCTGTTGGAATGAGCAGGGCATCCTGCTGGGAAGCTGTATCTACTTGCATTGGATTATATTGGTCTATATTGGTCTATATTAGTCTATATTAATCTATATTAGACATCAGAAATCCCTGGATTTCCGGTGTGTGCCTTAATGGGGCAGCTGCAGGAAAAGCTTTTGGTTGCATTTGCACCCATAGGACAGTAGAGGAGCTCCCAAAGGAGCCCAGGAAGGTGGGACTCTGATAAAATAAGAAATAATAATAAAATAATAAAATAATAAATTTCAGCTGAGAAATTTAGGGGCATTCAGAGAAAATATAGGGTCATTTTTCAGCCCACCCCCAGCTCACCAAGCTGGGATAAAGCATTTTCCACCAGTGCACTGAGATGAAAATAAAAGTGTTTTTGAAGGTCTTTGCTGCTACAGGCATGAAATGAAGTAGTCGCTAACTCTGTTCATTCGGCCACGTTGTTTTTCAGTGCAAAAACTAGCAAAATTTCAGGTTTTCTGAAGTGGCAGGAAAATAGCCCTTTGTCATCATCACTTAATGACAACTGCTCAGACTTCGGATTTCAAAGCATTAGGGGAAAAAGAAAAAAAGCTCCGTTGAGATCACAGGGAAAATGAGGTTTCAGTTTATCAAAGCTATAGCAGTTTGGCTCGATCTGCAAAATCCTAATAAAAAACTTGACAAGGGTTTTTCGGGGAACAATAGTGTTACTTAATAGCGCGCTGTAATTAAGGCTGGAATTGTACTGATAGACATAAAGGCTTTTTCAAAGGATCTGGATTAGAGTTGGAGGGTTTAGAAGGTGCAGGGCTAAGCGGTACCTTCGAGTAGCAAAGTGCTAGCCCTAAAATTGTGCCTGAAAGCTATTTTCCTTGCCCTTGACATAACTCTAAATAAGATGCTGTGTGCGTGTGTAAGATGGGGAGTTATTTAAAAAGTATCTGCTTACAATTAAGCAGCAGTGAAGGCTGCAAAATGTCTATTTAAGCCCTGCAAGAGGCAGCGGATGGGCAGCGCTTCAGGTAATTCCGCTCGTTAATGTGATAGCAGTTGTTAATGGTCACATTAAAGAACTGTGGTGGTTTGGACCTGTTGCTTTCTAACCCCTGCCCTCCTCCGGGTGATGAGGAAACCTGCTTGGAGCCGTTTGCTTTGCAAGGGCTGAATTCTGGGCTTTTCTCCCGATTTTTCTTGTTGGTGTTTGAAAATATACAGTGATAGGGACTCTATAAACACGACTGTCTCGTTGCATTTGTGGGTTCACGCTTACATGGTGCTTCTCTCCCCCGTTTTACAGCCTCCGAGTCTCCATTCCGCTGGGGAAGTGGCCTGGAGTTTAGAGGAATCAAAGCTTTGAAATCCTGGAAATTCGAGGAATTAGAATATCTCATGGATAGTGGCAATTCTGCATGGAGCAACAGCAAAATCAGCATCTTTTTGGTGGGCTAAAGCACTGAGTTTGGAGTGTGGTATCATTTTGTGCTTGTTGGGCTGTTAATGCAGTAATAGTGTACGGGCTGCATGGGACAGACACTGCATGGGCTGGTGTTTGCCTGTGGAGATGGATTTTCTTGCCAATTCTGAGCAGTTTGTGCATGGAGTTAGCATCTCCTGGGCTTCTGTGTCCAGCTCTTGGGTATTTTTTGCAGTGGGACCACGAGGAGCAATGGGAAAGGCTCGTGCCCAGCACCATCCAACTTCCCAAAGGGGTGGCCGAGGATCCTCTTGCTTGTGGGGCCGAGTTGAATACGGACTGTGTTTCCTTGCAGATCCCTCCCCAAGGCCCCGCGTGGCCAGCGAAAGCCCAAGGGAATTGCAGGAATTGCCGTATTCCTGCCGCGTCCCCCGCATGGCCAGCGCTTTACAAATGTCACATTGTTTTGGGGCTGGAGCTGGAGGCTTCGGGCCCCGCGGTGGCTCCGCTGGCTCCAACCCCGGGTCGTGGCAGCGGTCCCCGGGCAGGAGCCCCCGCGTCTGCGGCGGGGGCAGAAGCGGCGCCGGCGGGATGAGCGTCCCGGGCTGCTCGAGGGCTGCAAATTGTGCGTCCGAGGAGCCGTTTGCAATGGTTTTACTTGTGCAAGTTGCAAATGCACTGGGGGGATTGCTGTGGAAAGGAGTTGCACGTGGAGATGTTTTATATGAGCTCAGATTTGCATTGACCCTTGTTGTCCCCAATCCTGGGAGCCTTGCTGCAAAATTGGGAGTTTTCTTCGTTGCTTTTGCCCAGGCTGGTGTTTCCTTGGCATGCTGGGAGAGGCTGGTAACTGGGAAAAATCATCAAAAGGGAAATAAAGGACCAAAAAAAACCCAAAATGCTACAGTTTGTCCTGGATCCTTGTTCTGGAGAGATGCAAGACCAGGTTGCCACGGACTCCTGGAATTCCAAAGTCCCTTTTGGTACCGATGCCACAAGGCACCCAAGTCCCAAAGGGAGCTCGGTGGCCAGCGGGGCAGCATCCTTCCCCTCAGGCACCCATGGGAGATGTCCTGTGACTTCTAAGGACCTGTTTCCAGCCTGACTGTTCTAAGAACCAGCTTCAAAGTGAAAAATATCTAGGGCTGGGCCTGTCCTTGCTCCTTTCCTCTCCAATGGCAATTGTGCAGAGTAGGAACCAAGCTGGACCTCTCCTGGGTCTGCTCGGGTGCTGGAAAAGCTCCTGCAGCAGCCGTGGAGCCTCCGAGGTGCCCGCAGCATCTCAGGACCCTCCTTGGGTGCTTCTGAACTTGAGAACCTCGATACTGCATCACATCAACACCAATATTTAGAGATTTTGATGGGATGCTCTTATAAACTGTATCCTCCGACCTGTTTGCATAAGGGATTAATTTAAAAATCCATAAACACATTTCTTTGCTAAATCCTTTTCTTTCCCTCCACTTATAACTCTGTATTAGAGCAAATCTGGATGCAAAATTGAATGCAAGGGAAAAAAGGATGATCCAGGGACCAGGTTTAGACTGGGCTTCTGCACAGGGGCACCACTGCACAGAGCCCTCCTCCACCTCAGCCACTTCCATAGGGAAATGGGAAGAGATCTTCACCTCCAACAAGGGATATTTTTGTGGAATCGTAGAAAAAATCATAGGATTTTTTGTGGCGCTTGGTTTGGGTTCCTCCGACAAAGCGCACGGAGCACCTTGCTGAAAAGGAGATGCTAAAAAACAGGAATCCTTCAGGGAATGGGAAGTCGGGGAGCACTGGGGCCAAGGCTGCATGAGAGCTGCACAGTAATTGGAAACCTAATCACTTAATTTCACCCCATTGAGTGGGTAGGGATGATTTAAAAAAAGAAAAGGATTTCTCATGATGTGAGCTGTAATTCAGCGCTGCCTTTTTCTGCACGAAGCGACTGTCTCCCGTTCCAAAAGAAGCTCCATTTGAGAACAGTAATGAGTTGCCCTGGCAGGACTACAAAGGGCTCCTGCGGAACAGGTACGCGGGGGATGAGGTAAGTGTCGTTTGGGTGAAATAGGTGTGGAAAGTGCCCTCTGCACACGCTAGGCTTCAAAGGCAGCGGTAATTACGGCGTTTGAGACTGTATCAGGAAGCAGGGCTGCGATTCAAGCCGGGCAGGGCTGCTTTGTGCAGCGCTTTTGTTCTTCGCGCAGCCAAACTTAGCGCGAGGGCCCTGCTTTGCAAGCAAGAAATGCTCCTGAAAGTGCTTTGGCTTTCATTGGAGATGGCTTTCGGAGCCACCGTCGCCCTCTCTTTGATGCATTCGTTGTGCCCTGTGAATCTATGAATATGCCTAGACTGTGTTTTTGATCTTAAAACCATGAAAGGAGAAAATTAGAAATAGGAGGGGATGCAACAAGATGGATCTTGCACAGCCCAGAGCTCCGTCCGTGCCGGCACTCCGGAAGGTTTCCCATCTCCAAGGATTCTTTTCTCGGTTCCTTTGCAGAGATTTGGGGCTGCAGCAGTGGGGCAGGTGTCTCCAAGAGGATCCGCTCCCTTATTGATAAGCGTGGGCAGAAAATGTGATTTGCTTAGCCAAAAAGCAGCTCTTAAAGGGCAACTAGCAATGGATCTAGCAGCTCTCTAGAGAATGTCCCTTTCTGTGACTTTCCTGCCCGGGAATAGCTTTACCCGGCTCATACAAAGGCCGTGTCAGACGCTCTCCCGGCCGCTGTCGCCGGTTTTATCTCCCATCGCAACAGCAACACAGGGACACGGTCTAATCTCCCCACAAAGGCACTCGACGAAACTTTCCTCCCCAAAGGGCTCTTGTGCCCTGGAACAATAAATGCCACGTAGGCGCTGCCAGCCTGGGCCGGCTAATCATAGTTGAACTCGTGGGCATTTGTTTCCCAGGGCTAATGGGGTTTTAGGACCTCTTCTTGGTCGCTGCCCACGCGCACGCGGCTGGCGACACCGGGTCTGCGGGCACAGCCCGGAGCCGGCGCTCTCCGGAGCGGGATGCTGCGGATGCAGGAGCCGCCGGGCCGGGAAGCATCACAGGACGCGCAAGGAATGTGGCCCTGGTGTCACCAAAGGACATGAGGGCCCCAGGGAGTGAAACACAGACGAGTTTGTTGAGCGAACAGAAGGCGTGTGTTGTCCCAGGACGAACGGGTGGTCAAGTGGATGTCAAATGTTTGCTCTGGGTTTTCACACAGTGGTCAAATGGTCCCTGTTCCTCCTCTGAGAAGTTGCTGGGAGTTCAGGAGACCTCAAGGGGGGCCATAGGCAGCTGGAGAGACCCAAGGATGGATCTGCTGGTGGAACTGGCCATGGAGAGACCCAAGGATGGATCTGCTGGTGGAACTGGCCATGGAGAGACCCAAGGACGGATCTGCTGGTGGAACTGGCCATGGAGACACCCAAGGATGGATCTGGTGGTGGAACCGGCCATGGAGAGACCCAAGGATGGATCTGCTGGTGGAACTGGCCATGGAGAGACCCTAGGATGGATCTGTTGGTGGAACTGGCCATGGAGAGACCCAAGGACGGATTTGCTGGTGGAATGAGCTATGGAGAGACCCAAGGATGGATCTGCTGGTGGAACTGGCCATGGAGAGATCCAAGGCCACAAATTCTGAGCTGCTCTCAGAGTAGTAGAGAGTCATTTTAAAAATCTATTTGCAGCATACAATCCAATGCACAAAGTCCATGGGATTTCTTTCCATTTCTCTGAGCAAATGCACATCCAAAGCAGGCAACGGCCTGGGGAGCGACTCGCACGTCTCTCCGATACGCGGGCAATGCTCCGGCCCGCTTATTACAGGGAACTTCACCGGCTTTTAATATACATTCCTGGGTTTAATTTACTACTTGGAGAAAGATAGACAAGGTGACAAAGTGAACTGAAATATGAAATTATTTTAATTGCAGAGGAGGACAGTTTATAGGCTTCAGAATCCCAAGTAATTTATTTTAATGATCTCCTCTTCCCTCAATGTGTAATTACCGTTCATACGTAGAGCTGGGTTTTGGAGAGGTATGTGTGAAAGCTGGTTGGACCTGTTCAGATGGCAAAACTGCTGGCAAGTAATAATCTGGGATGAAAAATGAATTAAAAGCAGAATATATTGTAATGTGAGAAACACTTTTCAGTTGAGGTACTGTGTTTTTTCCTAGGGACAGCTGTGCTGCATCTAAAAGAAGAAATCCAAGACGTGCTGCATGCCTGGTTGGGTTCATTTCCAATCGTGCACAGTAAAATGCTTGGAAAATGGCTGGTGCTAGTGCAGTGGGCAATGGGTAATGCTTCCTCTGGGGAGAGAAGATGGGAATGCTTTTTACCCAGTTCATTACGTTGTTGGATTGGAAGAAAGACAGAAGGAAAGAAAAGGAGAAAGGAGGAAAGAAAAGAAGGAAGGAAGAGAAAATGGGAGAAAGAAAGGAAGGAAGGAAAGAAGGAAGAAAGAAAGGAAGGAAGGAAGAAAGAAAGGATGGAAGGAAGGAAGGAAGGAAGAAAGGATGGAAGGAAGGATGGAAGAAAGGAAGGAAGAAAGGATGGAAGGAAGGATGGAAGGATGGAAGGAAGGAAGAAAGGAAGGAAGGACGGAAGGAAGGAAGGAAGAAAGGAAGGAAGGAAGGAAGAAATGAAGGGAAAAAGGAAAGGAAGGGACAAAGAAAGGGAAGGAAGAACGGAGGG
>JAWLRI010000923.1:337217-368863 GCA_034781795.1 Crypturellus tataupa | reverse complement strand
CGAAAGGAAGGAAGGACGGAAGGAAGGAAGGAAGGACGAAAGGAAGGGAAAAAGGAAAGGAAGGGAAAAAGAAAGGGAAGGAAGAAAGGAGGGAAGGAAGGAAGGAAAAGAAGGGAAAAAGAAAAGGAAAGAAAAGTAGGAAGAAAGAAAAGGAAAGAAAAAAAGGAAGAAAGAAAGGGAAAGAAAAGAAGGAAGAAAGGAAGGAAGAAAGAAACAACTTCAGGAGAAATAGATGCTGTTCTTGCATGAGTACCTGCTTTTGCCTGGTCATATTTGAAAATAACACTGAGAAGTTTGATCTGGAGCCCTTCAGCCCAGTCAGGGTAGTGATGCCCATTAAAGGGAAGCCCAGACCTGGCCACCTGCATGGGCACCCGGCTCCGTCTTCATGAAACTCCCTTGAAATGTCCGGAGGGAAGGCAGTGCATTCCCATGCTCCGTGTGCTGGTATCTGCTTGCTCGTAGGCACCAAATACTTTCGAAGGCAACATTTCCCATTCCTGGTGCCTTGTTGAAATCATTGCACTTGATATAATTTGATATAACTTGATATAACCTCATATAACTATATATATGAGTTGGACGTGAGCTGCAGCAGGTGAGAGTAACATTAGAGTTGATGTGGCCCTATTAATTCACAGCCACTGCTGCTCTAGCCTGTAAGTCTTACTGTAATAACAGAGTAAATTAATTTTTCCAGGAAGCCCTGTCTCCTCCTTGGGGAGATCCAGAATGCAGTGATCCTGGACGGGAATTGTGACATTCCTCCCCAAGAAGAGACATCCCAGATGCTCTGCACACCACCCGGTCTCTGGCCCTGCTCCTATGCCACCTCCAACGTCTGCATTTTAAAACCACATCCAAAACAAACTATGCAAAAAAAAGGATGTGAAGGACGTAAGTTCAGCTCTAGGAATTGGGAAATCCTGGGATAAGGCTGTTCTTGCAGGCGTGTTTCAGGGCTGAGGTTTGGCAGCGCATGGGGCAGTTCTTAGTTGTGTTCCCCATGGTGCCCAGCAACCAGCACAGGATTCCAGGGAAAGGCGCTCCGGGATATCATATTTTTCCTATTTTTCCCCCGAGTAATTTTGCAACAGCCCCTCTGAGAACCACAAGTCAGAGCACAGGAAAGCCCAGGGAGCAGCACAGCCCCATTCCTTGCTCGTTCTCCATGTCAGTTCCTACAGCTTAGGGAAAAACATCTTTTTTTTTTTTGCTATTTTGAAGTTCACAGATTGTGTTTTTCTGCTTTCCTTCTGACCTCAAGTAGCAGCAGCTTCCAGACAATTTAGCCCTCGGAAGCAGGGATCGAATTTCCTTCTTAATCCTTTGTTTTTCATACGAGGGTGTGTGAACTACAAGAAGGATCTTGCTCAGCCCCTCGCGTTCTGATTTATGTCCAAGCCGATGGAAAATGTCTCGGAACTGCGACACTCCTGTATGGAGCGAGGGAAAAACGCGGTGGGAACATTGTGGGATTCCTGGTGCTGCTTGACAAGCAGAAAGAGGCAAAGCAGAGCGATTCCTCATTCTGCTTCCTAAGTCCAAACATGACCCAAAGTTTTTATAAACTTTCTGCTCAGGTTTCAGGAAACTGCAAATGAAACTGCATTCCTCCGGGTTTGTTCCTTCTTTTTTTTTTTTTTTTTGCTTTCTTTCTGGGATGTAATAAAATATCATCACCTACAAGGCTGTGGCCTTTGAATGGCTTCCCCAGGGAGCAGGCGCGGAGTGGAGGCGGATTGACGGACGGCTGGAAAAAAGACCCTTTATCATAGAAATTATCATTATAATTCCAGTCCGCTCGGAGAGCCGCGGCGGCTCCATGGTCCTGCTCTTCCCTGGGCTGGGATGTACTGGGATCTGGGCTTGGTCCTTGGTCTTTTGGGGGAAAACTGCCCAACACATGGGGAAAGAGCTGTTTTTCCAACCCCTCGAAGGCTTCGAGCATAACTAGCGAGAAAGGATATAAAAATAGCATAAAAACAGCAAGAAAGAATATAAAAATAGCATAAAAACGGCATGTTGGATGCCGAGTGCTGTGGCGGGGGCTGTAAGAGTCTTCACAGAACTGAAGAAAAGAGCAAAGGAAAAGAAAATGATGAGGGATGTGTCTTATTTTTCCACTCTGAGTTTATTCAAGTCTCTTTGCCAGAGCCCAAAGTCTTGCCCAGGAATAGGCAGCAGGATGCTCTTCCCAGGCAGCCTGCTCCGTAGCTGTTGGGATTGGATAATGCCATAGGGTTGGAGCGTGCAAATCCCAGCTTTCCTCTCCCAAAACCCCAGGCAGGGGACAGGAGAAGGGCTGCAAGGCAGAAATGTGTCTCGTTTGGGACGGTGCAGTCCCCAGGCTGCTTGCTGGGAGGTCCTGCCTTGTTCCCCTTGTTATTCCTATACTTTTCCCTGTTCTCCATGCATGTGCATGGGGTGGATGCAATTTAGGGTGGATGCCGTGGTTCCTTAGTGCCCTGCACCCCTTAAAAAATCCACGTGGGCTGGTAAATGTTTATATGGAGAAGCCTAATTGTTTTTAATAATTAATCTTCAGGTTGCATATAAGAATAATACAAGTATAAGTGTATGTGAAAGTCCCTGTGGGGGTATAAACTCGGTGTGTTGCGAGTGCAGATCTCTAAAGCAGGTTCCTTTTGCCCCTTCTACATGTTCATGGCATCTCCTAGCCCCATGGATTTGGAAATGTGGGCTCTGCTCTTGAAGGAGATGAATCCTGCAGGAAAGGAGTCCGGATCTTCCCAGCCCAAAGTGACGGATACCAGTGCCAAAGCCAGCACCAGAGAGCCCAAATCATCAAGCAGATGCCATAAGGATGCTTGGCTAATTAGAGAAGACCCGTTCCTGGCAGACGTTGGGCATATTTATTTTTAAAGCCTGTTGCTGACAGTGAGAACATGCCTCTGGCGGGAGATCTGAGCTTCGGAAGATGGAATTCCGTTCAAAAGGGGATTTACTTTTCTCAAAACAGAACCATCCCCCGTGTCCCACCTCCTCCGGGCCAAGGAACAAGCGGGATCGGCTGGGCAGGGAGCTGGGAACGGGCTGTTATTTATTGCAGTTTCCACCTCCTTCCTTCCTTCCAACTCGCCATGACCCAGACCTGCCGAGGGAGGAAAAGGGCTTCCCCGGCCGTGCCAATTCTGGGATAAATGGGTCATCCAAAACATGCAAAAGCCACTTCCAAGACTTGCAGCCATCGGAAAGACCTCAGACGTCTTGGGATGAATAAAGCCCGTAATAATTGCTTTACATCCAGCAAGGTTTGGAAGTCCTGGGTCTTCCAGGAGCTTCTACACATCAATCTGGAGGCAGCAACACAGCCAATGATCCAGCAGAAAAGCAGAAATAATTTAATTTCACCATTTGCTTGCTCAGCTCTTCCAGGGGTGATGCTATCCGCAGCCTGCACCATCATTTAAAAAGGAAAAAAAATCACACAAAAATGAGCTTAATGCAGCTGAGGCATCAGACCTCGGGTAGCGAAAGGTGGGAAATAAAGGAAACGAAATGCCATTAACGAGTGTCCAGTTGGTTATCAACAACTTCCTGAAATTGTTGCTGCCGCCGCGTGTGCAGCCCTGCGCCGTGGCCCGCGGCCAGCCGCTCGGCAGCAGGTATTTCCTTCTCCCGCGGCTCCGTCCATCCGAATTTCCATCCCGGCTTCATCCCGCCGCGCGCTGGGGAAGCACCTGGAATATCGGACGTGGGAAGTTTGCAAGTTCTGCATCCGGGGATCGTTTCTCCAGCTCTGGCCCTTGATCTTGGCCAACTGAGCAAGTTTGGGGCTGTCTGGTCATAACTGAGATAAGAGGGACCCAGCAGCTACCTCCAACCCTGGTAGTATTCGATGTTTAGAGGTGCTGCGAGGCTGCAATTTCTGCATTTCCTATTCTGTTGCACAAGAAAAAGACAATAAAAAAAACCCACAGGCCTTAAACTTACTAATTTTCATGAGTTAAGTGGGGACATTCAGTGTGAATTTTAGCCCTTTTTGCTTTGAGATCTTCTCCGTTTTGTTTTAATGCATTTTAGGAACCGCTGCTTTGAGGAATACTTTCCAGCCTCTCTTCAGCGCTGTTCCTGCAGTGAAAACAGCCGTGGAAGATAAATAGGAGCCGACCTGTTGTTGGTGCAGCGCGTCCTCTCCTCCGTGCTTGGCTTGACGGGAAATGCGGAATGCGCTGCCGTCTGCTCCAAGCAGAGCGCCCGGAGCCGCTGCCAGCCCGGAGTCACTCCCAGCCCGGAGCAAAATAAAGGACAGAGCCACCATGGACAGATGTGTGCGTATAAAACAACCTTGTTTGGCCGTATAAAACAATCTTTTAATTCCCTTGGAGGTCATCCCTTCCCAAAAATGTCCCTTGCACCTTGGGATACAGTGGGTAAAAATCTGCATTGGGGCGTTTTTGCATGTTTTGTTTATTTAAACAATGGGAAAAATATTGCTGCAATTGGATTTTGTGCCAATTTAAGGGGAATAATAAAATACTTTTAAAGAAGTAAATATATGTGCAGGTATCTACCCTCCAGCTTCACTCTGCTGCCTTCCAGTGCGATTCCCGCTGCTTTTCAGGCATTTTCCAGCTCTCCCAGTAAGCAGGGAGGAAATTCCGCGCTTGGAGATACCTTTTGCTTTTGATTTAATGGGATGTGCTGGCGTTATTCCCTCTTAAATGGTAGGAAAGCGAAGGGCTCCCTTGTTTATCCTGTTGCTCTTCCACTACAGAGATGCAGCACAGCATCCAAAGGAGAAGACCAGGGAGTGACTCCATTTGTCTTTGCTTAGATGTCTTAGAATTGAGATTTTCTTTATTTTTTAATCAAGGAAAAATTGCTTTGCTTTTCCAAATAGCAAATTAACCTCTTAAAAGTGTCACCTGCAAAAGGCACCTTTTAGGCGAGCGGCTGGTTTGCACTGTATCCTCCCATGTCCTTAGTTTCATGCTCAAAAACAAAGTTGGTGCAAGAGGGAATGGAAGTTGCTCCTCTCATTCCTTAACCAACATCCAAATCCCCTTTGCTTCCTCAGGTGGGGAATTGCACGGAGCAGCTGCATGCACGGGACGAGTTGCACGTGTCCCCTTCCCCTTGCAGCTCCTGCAAAGTGGATTTAATGCAGTTTATTTTGTGCTGCAGCAAAGCGGAGCCCCAGATCAGAACCACATGTGGCCGGCGAAACCTGAGCTGCGGAGGCTTCCCCCCGATCTGCGCTTTCTCATTTGGCTCCCATATTAAAGCTGTATTTCAGGGCTGTCTAACCCTCTCGGAAGATGATGAATAACAATAAAAACATTCACCGGAGGACTGTCATCATTTCCAAAGGAAGTGTAATAAATACTTTACGACAGGACCTTTTTTTTTTCCTTTTTTCCCCTTTATTTTATGCACTGCCATAAACTAGTTTTAAGTTACAACTTATGAAGCCTCTAAACAACCAGAGCTCCCCGTGATGCTGCTGCCCTGGCCGGACCCGTCCCCATGGGTAGCTCTTGAACCAAACCGGGACAGACGATGCTCCATGGGGAGCCGGAGAAATTCCGGAGAAGCCGCCAGGATCTTGGATCAATAGGAGAACATGGGTGGGATGCGTTTGTTTGCTTTTAAACCATAAAGTGAGTGGCAAAAATCATGAGAATGAGCACAGGAGCCATTCCAAAGTGACCTCCCTAGGCTGCAGCCGATTCCGCTGTATCCTGCTGGAATAACCTGCTGGAATAACCAGGCTGCTCCGGTATGAAGTCCCTTCCCGCTGCAGCGCTTTACAAGGGGAAAAAGTGAGCGAAGGTGCTAAAACCCCTACCAGGATTGAGGTCTCGCTTCCCTACACCTTTCCTTTCACTTTTATTTTGGGATAATAAAGTGGGAAGGGGGCTATGGACTGAGTGCCGCCTTTCCCAGGGTTAGCCGGGTCTGGGAGTCTGTGGATAAAGTCTTTTTAACTCCTTTCTCCCCCCTATACAACTGATTTACAGGTGACTCAAGTGTATTTCTAATCACGTCTTTGCTCTTCTTGATAAATCTAAGTTTTTGACAGCATGTAGCTTCTCATTCTCTTTTCTTTGATTTTTTTTCTTCTTTTCCTCATTCTGCCTGTTCTACTAGGAAAATCTTGCTGGAAAAGCATGTGAAATATGAGTGGTCTCCCCCATTCTCTTCTGGGCAACCAGCTACTCAGTCCCCTCTGTCCCTCATCGTCCCTTCATCTCCTCCTTCCTCTTCCTTGTCTCTTTTCCTATGTCCTTTTAACTAATTCCTTCCAGAACAGAAGCTCTGAAAAGGGACAAAAATTGAACCCACATCATGGTTAAAAACCTACAGAAACATTCAGTGCTTCCCCATTCTTTATTAAGGCCGGCAAGAGTGTCATGTAGGACTTAAAAGTAGATATTTGGCCACTTATGAAGAGCAGTGTTGGTAAAGAAGCCACCAGTTGGCACCTCTGCTACCCCATGTATTCCTGGTTGGGATTTCCAGCTGTTTGGGAGTCCTTGGGACATGGATTTTGTAGGAGGAGGCATAGGGAAGAGTAGCTCACAGCTTCCGCATCCAACCCTGGGCAGGTTGGACCATTCCAAGGTCCAGGAATCCTCTCCAAGCTCTACGAAAGACAATGAACCTCTCCACCTAGTCCCAGCAGGCACCCATGGACAGGCATGGGGGAAAATATCAGTTTATTTATCTTATTTTATAGAGCATTTTATAATTTCAGATCTGCACGGCAAGCTGAGCAGAGCAAATCACAACTTAGGAAACTCCATGGGGTTTACAGGGCATCCTGCACGTGCAGAAGAGGCCAGTGTGACTTCTAGGGAAGGAAAGGACATGTTTGGTCTCTGCAAGAATGAACCACAAGAGAGTTTTGGGCAGTTTTACTAAATTGTGACTCAACAGAATGCAGAAAAGGCTCCAAGTTAATGATTTTTATGTAACTTTTCTGCCGAGAAAAATGCAAGAAGGTTAAAATATGAGTGATTCACAGCTCAGCTAGTGAGTTGAGCAGCCTGGGGCACTAAGGGGATATTCCTTACTTGGAAATAGAGAGCTTTTTCCCTAGATTTCCAGCTCTGCTACAGGTGCTGTGAATTGGGCAGTGAAAACATGGGTGCTCCATGCCCAGGTGTTCTTGGTTTCCCGGGAATTTCTAAATTGCCATGGCAGCTCCTCGTGCCTTGCTGCACCTCAACCATAACTGCTATAACCTGCGAGGAGCAATAATTGATTTGAGTTTCTTTGCTGGTGCCAGCTCCCTGCTCCAGTGAGTGCTGCAAATTCCAGCCCTTGCGCTAATCCCGGTCCTGCTTCCCATCTGCCTCCCTTCAGCTCTGACCAGTTGGTTCCTGACTATCCCCAGGTAAGGGCTTCCTGCAGTGTTTGCTGGGTTTCTTATAAGATTTGCCAAACTTTACACATCTAACCCCAAAATAGTGCCCTGTGGAGGTGGCCTTTAAGCTGCCCTGAGTATCCTGCCCAGAAACCAGGGATCCAGGCAGCTTGATGCTTCCTTTGGATTCCCGTTCCATCACATCCAATGGCTTTTAAAAACAACCAGCCTCAGCTTGGCTTTCTGCATGTTTTATTTGGACACCTTTTAATGCTGCATTTAATTATGAATCTTGCAAACACCATGGGCTTTGCTAGCACTTAGGCTTGCAGAAGGCCCTCGATCTAGATCCATCCTCTGCTATTCCTATGGGCTTCTTTCCAGCGCTCAATCAGTTGTCAAATGGGCTCAAACAAACCTGAATTATTTGAGAACGTTCAAACTGCAACAAAAATAAATGTCTCCAGTTGGTTTTTCTGGCTGCTATAGCAAGGGGCTGAGTGTGATTTTATTTTATTTCATTTTTTTGAGTAGCAAGTCAAAGTTTTGCAAGCAAGTTTTGCTTGCAAGAGGTATTTGCAATTCAGGTCCGTCCATGAGCAAAATAACTCACTGTTTTCCAAAGATACCCTCATGCTGTCACAGCTAAATTGCTAAAAGCTACTGGGAGCTCCCAGCTTCAGGACTTGCTTAAAGTTTTCCACACACGGGAAGGAACCGGTGCAGCCTGTGAAATGTTTTATTTATTTTCCCCTTTTAAGCCTTTCCAGGCAGACTTTGGTTTGGACTGCTGGCTCGCTTTTTTCTTTCTCTTTTTTAGTATTTTTTTTTTTTTATTGCAATTAATGCCACAAACATTTCTCCTGGAGCACTAGATGTTATTGGCAGGAGGCTTACTAAAAAGCAAAACAAACCCCAAACCCCAGTGTAACCTGAACCATATTTGATCTAAGCTACTTTATATTAAGGAGGATTTGCACTTGGAGCACGGAAGAATTTCGGGTGGCAAATCCAGAGTATCTAAAAATTTATATGTAAAGATGCCTGAAAACTCCCCTTTCCAAAGCTGTCAGGGTCCTTGCTCAGAGCTCTGCATTAAATAGGTGGATGATACTTGTAAATGCAACAATTATTCCATATATTAGAGCCTGTCAGCGCCCTACAGCATCCGGGTTGAGACAGGTGACTTCAGCCCCCGCACGGATGATGTTATATTTTGTTAGCTGCATAGTTTTGCCTTGCTCTATTGATTTAAATGGAGCTGAATAGCAGATTTATTAGAAATTCACATTGCTCAGTGTTTGTTTGCTGAGCGCAAAGAAGCCAGTTTGTGCGCTCGCTGCGATGTTGTGCATAAATAATTCATGGATACAAAAGGATAGAAGCTGCTTTTAAACACGCCAAGGGCTTGAGAGGTGGTTGGGAGCCGGTGGTCCTCGGTGGTGGCATCATCCATGGGTTCTTCATTGCTTGTCAGTGTCCCCATGTCCCCATGCACCGCAGTGAGAACTGGTCTTGGAGAGCACCGAGATCCATCTGCCCCACTGGGAAACTCAGGAGAAGATGCAAAAAGTGGGGATGGATGGACTTGTTGTGGAGACTTTTCTAATTTTTATTTACAGAGGAAAAAGAAAACGGCCATCCCAATGAGAAGAAAATGAACATCTCATCAGCAAAGACACAGGAGCAAACTAGGAGCTGGAGATCAGCACAGGAGCAGGATCTGCGGTTCTGCTGATACCAACCCCAGCGAGTCATTCCATGGAATTCTCTGTGGGATTTCCCAGTGTGGATCCTGGGTTCTTCTGACCGGCTCGACTTTCCGGAGCTCTGGCCACCAAATAGGCACCCTGGAGCGGGTGTCTGTAGGGATCCCATGGGTGCTCTGGCTCCTGAGTCCCATCTGAAGGACAAGTGCCATGGAGAAGTCAACCCAATGCCCCGTTTTTCTCCTAGTAATAGGTCACTCCATTAAACAGGAAGATTTACCAACCTCTTGTTTTTTTCCATGCATTTATATTTATAAAAAAGGGCATCCTCCATTCTTCAGGTTTAACTTTCTCCATCCCCAGCGGCCAGGCCCAGTGCTGCAACATCCAGTCCTTTTAACATTTCTTTTTCTTTTTATTCTGCCCTGAGCTGAAAACTGTTTTTCCCATTATGGTTTTCACAAGGCTCAAACTTGCAACCCTGACAGTGCTCAGACACGTTGCTCTGCAGCTCTCGAATGGCTTTTTCACATTTACCAGCCTCATTGTGCCTGCATCCATCCCGTTTGCAAACACTGAGCGCGCGGGATGCGTCCGGACTCGCTGCAATGCGGCCACCACTACTCTAAGTGCACCCTCCCCTCTCCGAATGAGCTAAATATCTCCTGCATTCCTCAATTTTTGCATTTGCTGAGGACTGTCCTGCAGGGTAAATAGTGCAGGACTGTGCGGATGGGCTGCACGGAGCCAGCACTGCTCCCGATCCCAGGAATTCGGATGCAAACGCGCAGGCGTGCGCTCAAATTAATTTTCCATGAATACGTTTGGCTTTGACATTCACCCTCCATAAACAGTCACGCTGGTAAAACTCGATCCCGGGAATGTCGATGGGAGCTGGATACAGGGGGCTGTGAACGGTGCCGGGGAATTCCTCTTAAAATCCGGACCGATGGGGAAAGCAAAGAGGCTGCGGAGAGCCCGTTTGGCCCGGGTGCGTCTTGCCTTTCCATATGGGTCTCATCCAGGGCCAGAGCTGCTGGATGAGCTGGATTTGGGATCATGGGCAATCTGAATATGCGTGAGCACCTTGCATTGAGTTCTGGAACAAATTCCTGTGTGCGTTGTCTGGAATTTGCAGAGGAAAAGGAGGCTTTGCCTTAATATCCACCTGTTAATTCTGTTTTTCTTTTCTTTTTTTCCTTTTTAATGCCATAAAATGATGTCTTTTAAAGCACTATGTAATTAGCAGCAGTTTGGCAGATCCTGGGGTTGCCGAGGGTTTTCCATCCCCTCCAATGACACCGGTGCCCAGCGAGTGCTGGGGATGCCAGTGAGCTCCGGAGCTCTCCGGAGAGCAGCTGGATATCAGGAAAAATCCCGCATTCCGCAATGGCCTGTGCCATCTAGCGGCAAAGCGGGGCTGGAGCTGGAGGCAGCGGGGTCGGGGCGAACATCGGCACCTTCCGTGCATGAAAATATATGGACCGGTGTCACGGGAGCTATTTGTATTAGTGTCTGCTTAAAGAAACTAGGTAAAAAGGATGCAATAGCTGCATCCTGTAGCACAGTGTTTTTTTCCCCTCTTTTTTTTGTACTTCTCTTGCATATTCCTCAATTAACTCACCCCCTTTCTGTGCATGTGGTGGAGCATTTCTCCCTGCTTCTCCTCCAAGGTTCCTACGGGTTTGGGTAGGGTGGGAAGGACAGGGATGTTCTGGCTCTCCTCGGCGCTCGCGCCTGGTTTTGCAGCTCTCCGGGTGCAGACGCCGCCTCTCCGGTTTCAGCCCTTCTCCGGTTACTGGACACGGGCCCGGAGAGGGGAGGCTCCGGCCTCTCCTGCTTGGGAACATCCCGCTACGGGATTGACGTGGAAGTCGCCTCCTTATCCCGAAGTCGCATCTTTGGGTGAATAGCAGCAAATTTGGTGACTTGCCAGCGTCTGCCCAGGCTGCACAGACATGGAGTGGCCAGGGGACTTTTCCGGTCTAGTTTGCTTGGGTGCATGGCATTTCTCCTGAAATCTTTTGGAAAACTAATTCTATTTGGAGAGCATGAAGTGTACCTGTAAAATAAAACATGAGATCCCTCTTTTGGGAAAACTGGCAGTATTTACTAACAAATGAACTAATAGAGGAGTTGATCCTATGCTCTCCTTGCCTGATTTTTCCATGTGCTCTGCTTTACGAAATTATCCCGGTGATTCCGACTTGGAGCAATGCTACTCCGTGGGCTCTTGCCTGGGTTTGGGGATACAAATCCAAGGAGATTCTCGAGCACAGGCTGCAGGACAAGCATTTCCAGCCCCTTGGATGCTGGAATCCTGACGGCTCCGCTCTCGACATCCGAGGGATCCCAGTGGCACCGGCTTTCCCACAGCCTAGGAGCAGCTCCGGGTGCATTCCCAGTCCCGGAAGCGAAGCTGCCCGTCAACTGCAACAGGTTGACGAGTCTGCAACCAAAAAAAGATCCCCAAACAACCCAGCCCATTAAGCTGTGTATTTACGCTGCTATTTCTAAACTAATGCCCTCTGCTATTTACCAAGCTGAAACCACAATATTTTACCGAGTGCCCTAGAATCCAAGATGCATTTTTGCAACTCCAAGTCAGTGGAAACTTTGCAGTTTATTTTTCCCTTTGGAAAAGAACCAGGTCCTATTTTTATCCCAGCTGAAGCCCGCAGCGTCACCCACCAGGCTGCTGCAAGCGAACATTTCTCCCATCCTTTGCACCAAAAGCGCCTTCCCAAAGCTCAAACGGGGAGAAATTTCTACTCCGTGACCCCGATTCCTCATTCCAAAATAGAAATGGAAGCTGCCAGGGCAGAAATACAGCTATCTGTCAGGAAAGGGAACTGGGCAAGCTGTTAAATAACGTTAAATCTTGGGCTGCTGGATACAAATTGCTCTTTCTTAGAGGTCTGGATGGGAGCGGGCGGGTTATCCAGTGTTGTCTGTTCCGTATTTCCCTCCAGAGCATCCTGGGCTGGCTGTTCCCGGGGCTGGGATGAGCCCAGCATTCCCTATGGCTCTTCTCAGCATCTCCAAGCTGCAAAGTGAATTGTGAAAGGTTTTTGCAAGAATTTCTCAGCAATCTGGGAGGTTTTTGCTAGCCGAAGCTGCTGCCTTCCTCCAAGAGCTGCATTCAGAACCCAGCCCATTCTCAGGGTTCCCACAAAAGCAGATATTGGGTTTATCCTTGCCTGCACCAGGAACCCCCAAAACTCAGCAAAAACTGGGATTTAGGGTTAGCCAAAACCACTGCAGAAACCTGTGCTGAGATCCTGCTCTCCTGGAGCTGTTGGAGCCTCATGTTGCAGCCTGGTTCTCATTGCTATGATCTGATAGAGGCTTTTTGTACTTCAAGCTATAGTAAATCCTCCATGCAATTTTTCTTTACTGGCCGTGGCTTTATGGTGCATCCAGTAGAAGCCACAAACTTCTATTTTCAAGCAATTGCAAGCTAAATTTTGTGTGTTTTTTGATTTTAAAGCGTAGAGCATCATTTGGCTACTGTTTTCCATGGCTTATTTGGCTCCCTTAAATAAAAGGCATTTGGTGCAGCCTTAGCCCCGATGCTGCAGGGAGTTCCCTGGTACCCGCAATTGCCAGAATTCCTCTTTACCTGCTGCAAAAAACCCAAAATGGAGCAAAATGTCAGGAGTTTTCACACCCAAGCAGGACCTGGCAAAGAGCCAGCACTTTTGCACGTTCCAAGCCCACTTAAATAGTGATTTAACATTAAAAAAAGAGGTCTTTGCTGTGTAAATATTCACACTTTGAGTTAAATATTCGAGTTATTCTAATGGTTCAGGCTGGGCGCCAGCCCCTCGGTGTCTGTTTTCTGTAGTTTACCTCTTGGTTAGGAGGTGCTGGCCAGGTTGTTTCCCGCACGTTGATGGATTATAAAGATTTGGGGACGATAACGGGGAGCGTTTGGGCTTGAGCTGAAAAAAGCAGAAAAGCAGAAAAGGAAACAACTGTTTGCAAAAAGGAAGAGTGAGAAAGAGGCAAGAAGAAAAGGCAAAAGATTATTAACCCTGAGCCAAACGCTCAACAAGATTCCAATTTCAGCAGTCGCATGAACCTCCTGCAAACCAAAAGCTTCAAGAGAAACCTCACGTAGCTCAATTTATATATTTATTTTATGCATTATATTTTAATTTGCAGCTGTGGGCGAGATGAAAATGTTTTATATTCTCTTGTGAGACCATGAGGCAGCGTGGGACAAGTGCACGTTAACTGTTATGGTGATAGGGAGCTTGGATCATGAGAGGAATCCCACTTTCTTGCTCTGTAGGGAATAAAATGGGAAAAAGACATCCAAAGTTTGTCCCACTTGTCCCCACAAGTGTTGGTTCGTGCTCTACATCTGCAGGACTTGGTTGGATCATTGGAAATCTGAGGTTGGACGCATTGGCCGTGGCTCCAGGCTGCACCGTGGGCGAGTTTGCCTTTACAGGGGTCTTTGCAGAGCCTGTGTTAATAAATCTGGGTGAAACCACCCCAAAACACCAGGCAGGTTCCTGGACGCCCTTTCCCATATGCTGGCATGCGTGGGACCAGATTCCGCTTTTGCACCGAGTGACAAATCCGCGGTGACACCTCCGGGCTGGCGTGGGGACAGCAGGAGCGGTGGCCCCGGTGAGGGAGCAGCACTGCCCAGCAAGGAGCAATCTGCAAGCAGAGAATAGGAAAATACCCAATTTTTATCCTCGATGCTGGGCCAATAATCTCTCTCCCGAGCATATAGAATTTGAGACGGTGGCTGCAGCGGCTGTAAATGTAACACCCCTGTGTTTGCATTAGGTCTGGGGACAAATATGTTGACTGAAACCTTATCGGTTGCATTAGTGGCTTTAATGGGATGGAGGCGGCAGCCCCGGAGAAGCCCGTGAAGGAGGCGCCGGGTTTCCCTGCGCCCAGATCCAAACTGTTGTTCTCTTGTTCTATGTGCCTATTTAGCAGGGAAAAAGCAACTATCCCCCATGCACATGGCAGGAAAGTGCTCGGTGAGATGCTCATTCGGTTATTGTGGTGACAGCGACGGGAGATGGGGACACTTGGCCCTTGGGACATGCTGTGTGCAGGGTCCAACCTGCACCGTCCCTCCCTGCAGGACGCAGCCCCAATCGGTTTTCACTGCTGGATGCAAAGCCTGGATAGCCCTGGGTTTGTTTTCTTGCAAATGCTCAAGAAACAGCCCGAAAAAAAACCCAAAACGACCTCCTAGAAATTATATTTTATGCTCTTCCTCCACTTATTAATATAATAGGTCTTTTTTTCAGCGCGTTCTGCTGGAATCTTATGGTTTTCTTTTCCACTTTTGCTAAACAGGAGCAGAGAAATGTCCCCTGTAGTTAGTTAGGAAGAAACCCTGCTAATTGCTTATTTAGAGAAAAAAAAGCAATGAGAAATGCTAAATTATCCACCTCTAAAGGAAGACCTGTGGATGTCCAGCACCTACACGCGGGAAAGATGTTTTTCCCGCTTGGCTGGGATAAATTCCCACTGGAGCATCCTCATAGCAGCCTGGAGAAGAGCTTTTCCTGGAAGGAAGCAAATCCCATGGCTGCAAGGGAACGCTGCAGCGGGGCCGTGTCAGCGCGGGGTCTGCAGCAACAAAGAGCAAATTCCTGGCGGGGCTCCCGGCGCACATGAGGTCATTTTCGCTTTGAGCTCGGCTCATTAGGCTGGATGCCCCGTCCATGCAGCCCCAAGTGAGGGTGACAAGTGTGACCGCGCCGCTGAATGGGGCCGCCGCGCGGGGCATTGTCCTCGGCTGGGAACAACCCCGGTAATTGCGGCGGGCGCTCGAGCCGCGTTGCGCGGCCGGGGTCACCGCTGCGTCGGCATCGCGGCGTTTTGACAGCCCAGCGTTTCGCCAACGCAGGGGCGGGCTGCGGGGGACAATAAGGGAGCGGGCCGGGGCGCAGGGCTTCATTAGGTGACTTCCTCGGAGGGGATGCGGGGGGCTGGCTGCTTTCCAGAGCGCCCGTCAGCGCCCGCCTCCGAAATGCTCCGTGGCACCGAGGGCCGCGTGGCACCGCGGGGCTCGCGGCCACCTCTGGGACCATGCAAAATATGACAAAATAAACAAAAACACCCATACGGCTGCAAGATGCCAAGTGCAGAACGTCCCTTTGGGTCGGGTTTGTTTTGCCAGAGGGTGTTTGGCTTTGGAGTGAGTGTCCCTTGGGGTTTGCATCCAAAAATGCACCGATTTTGGAGGTTTGCACCCAAAAAATGCACTGATTTGGGAGGTCTGCACCCAAAAAGGCGCTGATTTGGGAGGTTTGCACCCAAAAATGCACCAAACTGGGAGGTTTGCGCCCAAAAATGCACTGATTTGGGAGGTCTGCACCCAAAAATGCAACAAACTGGGAGGTTTGCGCCCAAAAATGCACTGATTTGGGAGATTTGCACCCAAAAATGCACCGAGTTGGGAGGTCTGCACCCAAAAATGCACTGATTTGGGAAGTTTGCACCCAAAAATACACTGAATCAGGAGGTTTGCACCCAAAAATGCACCGAATTAGGAGCTTTGCAGCAACCTCTCTGTGCAGAGGGGAGGAAAACACACATACCAGCCCCGCAAACCCTGCACCCTGCCTGCAGAAACAGCAAGAACACCCTTGAACTACTTTTTTTTTTCTTTCCGATTCGTGTTTTACAACAATTATTACTCGAATCGAGCTTTATTTATCAAAACAAACAATTCCGAGCTAACCCCTCCAGGCCACTCTTTTCTGCTAATGCTGCCTAATAAAGTAATTACGTAATTAGTAAATCGCTTGCAGAAGGGATCCTTGAAACTCAGGGCAACGAGGGAATATTTCAACTCTCCGGACAAGGCACCACGGAGCATCCCGCATGAGAGGTTTGTATGGGAGGTGAAGGGGACCTGGGGCTTCGCATTTTGCTCTAAACCAAGAGTTTATTCACTAAAAAGTCCTTTTGGGGGAGCTACTTATTCTCTAATGTTCCGGCAAGGGCTGGATGATGAAGACAAAGTAGCTTCCAAACGCACGGAGCATGGAGGGAAACAGAGAAAGGCTTCAGCAATGAGACAAAGAAAAAGGAGTTTATTTTAAATAAAGATTACAAAAATAACCTACTGTCAAAGATGATGTGAAAACCATTAAATAGCAATTTAACGTAATTATAATCACGGGTGAGCTAAGGGCTAGCTGGTACAATTACAATCCATCTTGCTGTCTGCATGGGCTATTGGGAGCCCTCACTCCCGGCTCCAGCCTGGCGTTCCCGCTGCGGAAGCGTCGCGGTTGGGGACCGGCGGCGAAGACGTCGGGCTGGGATGAAGGCCCTGATAGCAACCCGATGCGCTTGTGCTCCAGAGCCCCAAGAAATAACATTTGCAAGGAAAAGAAGCCAGAGAGGCGCTTGCAAACACTGCCCAGGCGCCGCGGGGACCTTAAGGGTGCAACTTGGAGGGATACAGCTGTATCCATTGGGAATCTCCGTGGTCGGATGCGCTGGGGACCCGGCTTGGGCTTGGTGGGAGATGCTGACGCATTTCCAGCCTGACATGGAGCATCCTTGGGTCTTTCTGAGCTAAGAAACCATGAAAAGAATAACAAACCTGGTCTGCGCAGTGTCATTTAGTCCTGGTTTCCATGAGTTAATCAGAGGGACTAATTGCAGGGGTTCGGAGCTGCCGTCCGGTGCTGGCAAACGCATGGGGAGGCCAAGGCTGGAGCGGGAGAGGCTGCGGGATGTTTATCCGTGTCCTGGTTGTGCTGTGATGCAACGCGTGGAGCGGTGCTAACACCAGCAGCACGGATGTGCTTTCCTGGATATCCTCATCCCAAGGTTCTCCTCATCTCTAGTTGCCCTTTGGGGCCGTCCCCAGCTTTAACCAAGCACCATAAACCCCACTTAATGCCCACCGGCGTCTTCCCTGCATCCCGGGCTCCTTTGGGGATGCATCCCTGGACTCGCATCCCAAAACCAGGCGCTCCCTTCCTCCCTATCCAACCAACGGAGCAGCCTTGACTGCAGCTGAAGCAGGAGGGAGCCGACTGCAGCCAAGGAAAAGGGGGGAGATGCCCAGAAACGCCGTCGGCAGCATCCGAGAGCCGGTTCCATCTCCGAGTTAAGGGAAACCTGGGATTAGCTTCATGCAAAAGATTGTTCTTAGGGGGGAAATGCACTAATTAATTTGATTTTCATTTGGAAAAGAGGCGGCGATTTGCGAGCTGCAATCGCCCGGTTATTGCCAGCACATAAATTTCCCCTCGAAATGTGGCTGCAGTTTGTCCTAATCATATTCAACTTTAGGCTATGAAAATACTTCTTGCTATTTGTTTTGGCTTCCCTCGCTGTTACAGCGTCTGCAAAAATATGTCGTGCATGAAACGCTCCCCTATAGTTTGACAAGTTATTCCTTATGCTCGCTAATTTTTCATTAAGAAAAATGACAGAAACGCCAGATACCCAGCAAGGTCCCGGCAACAGCTACGCCGAGATTAAAGAGGGAGAAGTGCCGGGCTGCTGGAATTGCTTTGTCTCAATTATTTTAATGTTCTATTTATTAAAAAAAAATATGCCCCGCGCTTCTCGGCTAAAAAAGCTGGAATTTTGCCCTTGTAAAACACGCGCGATAGGTTGTAATGTATAGTTGGTGTAAGATGAAGCTGTTGGCTTTGTCCGAGCTGTTGGAGCACTTTGGGCCAAAAAGTGCCTCTCGCTGGCTCCGGGCGTGCTGTTACTTAAAGGGGGGCAATTATTGGTGTTGTTTTAGCAGAAATTAGAGGTTCCAAGAAAAATAACGGCCCCGCTGGGTCAGGCAGCAGAGACAAAGTGAGAACAGGCAGGCTCTGCCCCCAGCCCTGGCGCCAAGGCAAACGCTGCAGCTTTAGAGCACTCTGGGCTGCAGTTAGAGGGGCGTCAGGAATGGGAAATTCCCCCCGGAATGCTGGAGGAGGCGCGGGAGATGCTCCGGGGGTAAATCCGAGGTTGCCGGAGCGGGAATGCGCCCTGCAAAGCGCACACGGAGATAGTGGAGGGGGAGAGATCCGAGAAGATGGAGCAGGGGTTTAGGGATACCGGGAGCCGAGGAGCCTTTGGGAAGCAGGGAAAATCCACAGGGAAGGGAGGAGGGTCCTCAGCTACCCCCAAACCAGGTGAAAAGGGTAAAAAGGTCCCTCCTTAGGAGGGGAATTTAAAGCAGAGGGATCTGCTGTGGATGGAGGTGGTTAGCAGGGAGATGGGGACAGTGCAGTGGGAATCCCTACATGGATCCTTGTACGGACCTTTGGGATAGACACCGGGAAGGGGGAGCTGCAGCACGGAGTCATTTCCATGGTAATTAACAACCCTCTTCATTTTCCAGCCCCCCAAGGCCTCACGGGGGCTGCTGCTCCCCACATCACCCCGTTGCTCATGGAGCCAGCGGAGCCTCTCGCTCCCCTGTTTCCTCCAGGATCTTTCCTGAACAGATGGGGTAAAATTGCCATTAAAAGGAAAACACGCAGGAAAAAATAAAGGAGGAATCCCAAGACGGGAAAATATAATGAGCTACGGGCAAAGGGAGAAAAGAGATGCCAAGGGATATTTATACAGACGTTGGGAGCGGGTAGATGATGCTGGAAATTCCAATTAAGCCCCTAATTTATTTCAACGGAAATAATAAAATTAGAGATGGACCCAAGTGGCGAAACTCGGAGGGGTATCGGGATGCAGAGGGTCTGGGCTAGCTCTGCTCTGGGAGCTGCTTTCCTATGGGAATGCCCTGCAGATACCCCATCCCGGTGGCACCTTCTCCAAGGACACTGAGCTCCAACCATCCCTAGAAACTAAGGGATAACGGGTGGGATAAGTGATTTTTAACACTAGCTGCTGCTTTGGTTGACTCATTGCAGTGCCTGGAGTGCAACCCCGTGTCCCCAGCCCAGATCCCTCCTATCCGGCTGCTTTTTCAACCCCCGGCTCCTTCTCCGGAGCCCCGGGCTGGGATTTTGCCTGCTCCTTCCCAGCACTGAACATCCCAGGCGCTCGTGAGTCACATTTTCCACTCCTTATTAACGTGCCACTTTCCGCCAACGTGTTTTACGGACGAATTCGCCATTGGAAGTGCACATTTCAATAACGACAACATGTTTTTCCCTCCCTCCACCCCCTGCAAACCCTCAATTTGCAAAACAGGGAGAAGTATTTTAAATGTGCGGATCAAAATTACACCCCAGCTTAAACGCGGCGCTGCTGGCACGGAGAGCTCCGTTCTCAGCCAACACTCGCAACTAAAGTTTCTGCTCCTCTCTTTTATTGACTTCTTTTTTTGGCCTTCAAGAGCACAAATAGCCACTTACCACAAAACATTAACCCCTACATAGCAGCTCTAATAGATTTCCTCATTTTGCTGTTTCTTGCACTAATATATAGCATTTCCCAGCTGCAGGGTGCTGTGAGGTGACATGAGAAGTGTCTCAGCTGGCCCAACGTTGGCTCCTTGCGCTTGGATTTGGTGCAGCTCATGGTGTCCCTTGGAGAGGAAGGATTTTTTCCAGGTACAGGTATGGGTTTTCCTTAAATTGGTTTGGATCCTCTGCAAATAACAGCTAGTTTGGTGCCTCCTTTCAAAGGACCACAGAGTTTCTCAGGTTTGGGGGCTTTAAAGAGTAATTAAAGAGGGATCGTGGCTGCAAAAGTGCAGGGCTGAGTTTGCAGCTTTGCAATTAAATGCAAAGGGTTTGTGGGCTGCACCTTCACTGTGTTTGTATAGGACCTTTACAGCAGAACCATCCTACCCACTGAGATACCTGCAAGTAAAAGGAGATATTAGTTTGGAAATGGAATATATCCCATGACACGCTCCGCAGGGAGCGTTTTGTCCCCTGACACATGTAGGGCACTCAACACTGTGGTGAATTTCTGGGGTGTTTCAAGTTTCTCCGCTGTCTTCTGAAGCCTCAGGGAATAAATGCGTCTGTGGCCACACACTCATCAAGAGGCTGAGAATTAACCAGAATAGAAAATGTGCTTTTTATTTAGCTCAGTTGGTGAAACCAGGATGGAGCATCGAGATCATCAGGAGCTGGACGGAAGGGAATAGTGTCCAACCTCTTAGTTTTGCATCTCGTGTGGCTGCAGGGCTTGTCTGAGGCATGTTCTTTTAAATATTTATATATAAATATAATATATAAGTATATATATAAATATAATATATAAATATATACATGCATCTTTATGATATGCATTGAAAAAGCTGTTCATTGTGCAAAGGGATGGATCTGGAGAAGACCAGCAAGTGCTGCCTTGCGTTTGTGGAAGCTGATACAGCAGCGTGGCAGGCGCAGGACTGGTGACAGAAACAATAAAATACCCCTGTGCAAAGGGGTTATGTGATAACCAAGGTTATTAACCTGGCAGGTGAGGGAGAGCACGGCTGGTTTTGTCCTCAAAGCAGCCTTAGCTGCGTGTGCTCCATCCAATGCATCCTGCAGCCTGTGGGTTCAAACTCAGATGGTCTGGGTGCTCCTGGTCCTTAGCATCAATAGTTCCCCTTGAAAAGCTGAAAGGGAAGATTAGGCGTTCTTTAGGAAAATACTCCTATTTGGCCATTCTTTTAGACATTTAACCAAAGCTGAAAATCAAATGCTGGTCTGGATGCTCTGTGGTCCCTTCCAACAAGCAGCCAGCAGCTCGCGAGGACAAGCAGAGCCTGCATGATGCCTTCCCCTCCGCACGGGGACGAAACCTTGGAAATATCCTGATTATTCCCTGCTGGAACCTTAAAAAAGGCTCTTTATTTTAGGGAAGGAGGAAAAGGAAAGGTTTTGAGTAATTCTGAAGTCCGAGGGCTGCAGCCTTTGTGCCCTCGTGGTGCTCAGCCCACCCTGCCCTCCAGCGAGGATGCTCCAGAGCCTCCCTGCTCCAAAAAATACTTAATTCTGGAGGAAATCCCCAAACCAGGACGGGCTGTCTCATTTTCAAGGAAGGATTTGGACCTTTTGCAGGGGTCGCGGTGGCCTTGGTCCTGCCAGCAGCCTCTTGCTTGTCCTATGTGACAGCACCGGGCAAGCACACACTGGTTTTCATTTGGATCTATGGCCATTTGGTGCCTTTTCTTGTTCCAAGCAGCTCCGGTCCCTCAGTGAGAAGATTTTGGGTTGTTTTCACTCATTAGTGTCATCTGGGAAGGCTGGAAGCTTGTGCTCTGCTAATGCCATCCCCTGGGATGGAGCCTGAAGAGGTGACGTGGGTGGATTTGCTGGAATGAGTCCGGTCCTCCGGGAGCAGCAGCGTTCCCTACAAATGGGAATTCCCTGCCATTCCCTCCAAACGGGAATTCCCTGCCATTCCCTACAAACAGGTCCATCCCGGGCACAGCATCCCAGAGCCAACGTGAGTGCTGCAGGCTTGGGTACCACCATCCATCTCCTAGTGGTACCAGGTACAAAGGGGGAGACCACGGAGACCCTTCCAGCAGCAAATTCCCTTTTTCCCCCCAAAAGCCGGACCCCTGACGCCACCCGAGCGTGGTTACTCAGTGCCTTAATTTATATTAAATGTGACTTCATCACTCAAACCATCTCAGCGCTCTTCTGTTTGCGCAGGTAATGATGATCCAGACTCATTTATGCAAGATCATCCTTTTATCACATTTCCAGGCTCGTTTATGAGGCTCATGTTTTCCCCCCAAGGGCATCATCAAGCGAGTTAAGTTGTACTATTTGCCTCCCGCCGTGAACTGGCAGGAGCCTCCTTCATTGACTGATGAGGACGGCTGCCTTCGCCAAATAGGGGCTGGGTGATGGATATTTTCCTTGTGAATATTATAGCTGGGAATTAGCATGTTTATTGAGGTAGAATGCGCTTGTTTACATTCTGCTACCCATGGTATTACCTTTTATGACCTGAGTTATTTAGTTGAGGATAAGCATAAATGGTCCCCGTTTGGGGGAGGAGAGAGAGAAGATGAAAAAGAGAAATATTAATGAAGTATTAGATATCAAATTATGCCTTAAGTAATGTTGTTTGACAGAGATGCCTATCTGGGAGCTGCCTCTGTGTCTTCTCCTTGGGTAGACCATGGGGCACCCCATGAGGTGCAAGAGGGATGGAGCTGGTTCAGTTTTACCTATTTTTGACCACCAAAACCCAGGTTTTTCATGGAGGAAACCTGCCTTGTCTGGAGCTGGAGGGGTTACCAAAGCAGCTGGATATACGGGAGTGGGGACAGGAGGACGGGCAGGATGGAGAGCGCTGGGGATCCTCATCCATGCTGCTCCTCCATCCATCCCGCAGCACCTCTGCCTGCCTTCCCAGGCCACATCTGTCCAGATGTTCCTCTTTGCAGGGATGAGATTACTTCCCTCTCACCCATTCCAGCTCCTCCAGGCTCCTTCCCTTCTCCTCCGTCGTGGTGACACCAGTTGGCAGCTGGATGACACCGTCCCATGGGATGCCACAGGGCAGGAGGGAGCCTGAGCAGCACATTCCCAAGAGGATGGAGCCCTTCCCTGAGCTGGGAACGCTCTGACCAACAGCATAATATTAGGTCCACACCAGAATTACCCTCAAATTTACCCAAACTAGGCCAGATTTCCTGGGAAACTTTCAACGGGCAAGAGGAGCTCAAGTTCATCCAGGAAAAAAAAGGTGATTTTTGCAATGTCAGTAGAGCGAGATGCTCTATGAATTAATCCTTGCTGCTGGCTGGTCATATGTGGAGATATTTGTGCATCTGCAAGGAGATTTGCCAGGGTAAATACCCCCAGTTGCTTGTTCAGTTGCAATAAGGCGATCGCATTGTGCAGGGCTGTATCAAGATATATTTTTATTATTATTATTATTATTTATCAAGCATTCTTGCATTTGGTGCATGCCCATGGATGAAAATGTTTTCCATCAAATTATAAAAAAGTTGTTTACTCTTTTTACTCTTCTCTTTTCCATGAACATTTGATTCCAAATTCTTTGCTCTTTAAATATATATTATCACTTTGTACCACTCTGGGCTTCGGATTGGGATACAGGGAATTTATTCCATGAACATCCCAGCATGGATCCTGGCGAGGGGCATGGACTGAGCATACCGTGGTCCTTCCATTCCGTGTGGATCTCCAGGATGGAGACGAATACAACTTCCCTGTTGCAATAACTAATAATAAAGATTTTGATTGCCAATATCTGGGATGCAGATGGATACAAGATGAAGCGAATTAACAGCTTGAAAAATCGTTGGCGCTGGTAGAAAGGGAAGCTGTAAAAGTGGAGATTGCTCCCACAGTGACACTGCTCCCGGCAACGAGCAGTGCAAGTGGGATGTTCCTTGGCCCCTGGGAAATAATTCCCGGTTTGGGACTCACAGTCACTGGGAATGTCGCTTGCAGACCTCAGTGCATGTGGGAAAATGGGGATGATGTATTTTAGGTTATTTTTCTATTAATATAAGTTGTTTTTTTACCCTGGGAAGTGTTTGTGGGCAAGAATCCATGTGTTCCTCAGGATTGCTCCCAGGAATGCCCCACTCACAGCACGATTCCCGCTCGCCGGAGTGTCAGGATCTGGATGCGAATGGGATGGGGACCTGTCACCTGTGTTGCCCATGACAATATTCCAGGCAGAGTCATTCCATCCTAACCTTTTCCTCTGGCCAAAACCTGGAGATACATTTAGTCTCATTGTGGGTGCTCCTGCCATCCACACGGATTTCCAATCCAGTTCCTCCTTTTGCCCTTAATGATCTCCTGCTGTAATAAATCCTTCACGCTAATCGTGCGTTATGAGCAAACGCCCAAAGCCAACAGCTTGCCGGATAGGCTAAAATGCGTCTGCATGAAGTGCTCGTCGAGCAGTTATGAATAACCTACAAGTTTTAAAACCAGCCTCTTTGTGAGTAACTTGAACGTTTGCAGCCAAGTGCAGCGTTTGCTGAATTAATTACTCATTACAAATATTTCGCTGAGCTCTGGTGGCACTGCCTGCTGCTGCATAAAGTTTATTTTTTTCCATTGCACCTGTACCGTCTCTGTGACATGCAACGCTTAATTGCAGCAAATTGCTCCTGCTAGAGCAATATGAAATACAACTAACTTGGGGGGAGTGGAGGTGTGCTTTAATTAAATCATCTTGCAATTAGTCTTGAGTGATGAGGTAGGACGTTTATCTCTGTGCAGACATTACCAAAGCACAGGGGGGATGCGTGGGGAGACTGGACATCGTGCTCTGATCAGACGTTCAATTATTTGATATTTCTTAGACGTAGCCACATGGCTCTTTGCAGCTACATTTCCTAATAGCTGCTTGTTTGTGAACATCCCTCTTTCCAGCATCGGAATTGATTGAACGAAAATAACTATTTTCTGGAAGATCTCAGTGTGGGGATAATGTCCCAGCTTGCTCTTTCCATGAGCAATCGTTTCCCTTGAGAAATCAGGGATGGAGGCACCTTCCAGAGCAACATTATGGCACAACAGAGTTTGCCCTATGTTTTTCCCTCTGAATCCTTTGCTAGAGAAGAAGACTGAGTGCTTCCAAATACACAATCCAGACGTTCTTCAGCACTGGGTGTAGTTTCCTTGATGCCTTCTTGTTTCTAGTATTTTTGGAGGGTCTGGCCAAACCTTGACATCAAGACTGATGCTAAAGACCTGGATTGGCACATGGAGCCCTATGAAAAAGGAGGTGGTCGTGTCCGAAGGCATCAAAGTGACTCTGGGAGCCCAATGTGGATGTGTCCCCACCTCGGATCCAAGTGTGGGACACCCTTTGGGGACCTAGAACCAAAGGTTTCGTGTTGGAGGGTTGTTGTGAACACGGGAGACCTGCAGGTTCCACCAGCCTGGCTGAGACTGGGACCAAGTTCAGGCAAAGTCTGCAGTAAATCAAGGAGATTAATTCAACTAGCAGCACAATATGAATAAAAGCAGCAAAACCAAGAAAATTAAAGTGTTGAGAGCAATTTCTCCCTCTCCTCTTATCAGATTTTAGTATTACAGGAATATCAGTGCCCTCTTGATGGCTCCAGTCTGGGGATTTGGCAGATTTTGGTGCAAAACCTCATTTCTTTGAAGCTTAGAAGACTCTGCACATGATGATACAACCTCAATTCCAACACCCGTGTGCAACCAGTACATAAACGTATGTATATCCGTGTGATGGAGACATCCATAAGTGAAGATCTGGCTTGAATTTCAATCTTTGTCCCGCATTAGGTTGCGTAACAGCCTTAACGTTACTTAAATGTAGGTGTTTGGTGCATGCGCACACGTGTGTGTGTGCATTAATAGCAATTTGTGATAGATGCCTTTGGGGCCCGCGCATTCAATAACGAAAAGGGAGTTTTTATGGGAGATAACATAACTGTTTGCAATTTGGCTATTCATTGTATCTGTGGCATTTTATGTACTGCATTAGCTAAGGCAATTTCATGCATATGGATATAATGCATTAAGTAGAAGCATTTAAATATAGTGAAACTAATTTTATGATGATTAGTTGAAGGAAAACATTGCATTCGTATCATCTATATAGGAGCCAATTTGCATGAAAATGCCCAAAGTTGCTATGCCAACATTTTCTGTGTTGCCGGTCGGGGTCGTCTCCGTGTCAAGACTTTGTATTAAAAATCGGTCTCCAGTGCCCATGTCTTTTAATTCATTGCAAGCTGTAGGCCATTTGCTCACAAAGCGCTCGCAGTAAAACAAATGAATAGCTAAAATACTCATTTGCATGATTCCCATTTGAAAACGATTCCCCTGGAATTAAGGAAGCGTGGTACCCGGTTGCGAAGATGGATGGGCAGATGAGCCATGCAATTAATATTTTTCGGCGTTCTCTTTTAAAGCCCTCCCAAGACTAACAGCAACACATGCTGCCTCCCAGACAAATTGGGGCCCGCAACAGTTCCCGGGCTGCCATGGCAGCAGCTTGTTCCCGCTCTCTCCCCTTTATTGTCTCACTTACATTATGCAGTAATTAAAACTATTTACCATTCCTACTTATCTGCCATCTGCTGCCATTGAAGTTCCCTCTTCTTTAGAGAGCCGCCTTGAAGAGCAGCAAGAAAAGTACCGGATTCAAGGACAAGGGGGAAAAAAAAAAGGGAAAAAAAAGAAATCCTGAGTTTTTATATGTGCAAAGTGCTGTAATAGGATGGGCACTTCTGTGCTTGGTATCATCTATGTCCTGGCCATCGTGATGGGAAAGCTCTTGCCTGGGCCATTAATAGAGGGAAATTCCCGTTCACCCTCATCTCATAACTCATATTATTTCATATTATTTATAATAACATTTCATATTATTTAAGTATCTCTATAATTTTTACCCAAATCCCATTGGCCTCATTGCCTGCAGGAGCATTAGGGAGGGTGACACAGGGTGACACCTCAGAGCAGGGTCTCCCTTGGCCACGGTGCTACTAAAACTGCAGCTGATTTGGGTGGTTTTGTCTTGATTTGTTTTTTTTTGGCAATTTCAGGAGGTTTCCAGGCACAATTCATTCTCTCACTACTGTTTTCCTTTCTAAACGTTGCATTTTTTATTGCAACAATCTTGGGTGAAACTCAGGGGTTTTTGTATCCTCTCCTGGCCTGAGCAAAAAGGAAGACGAGAGAAAGCTCCGTCCTGGTTTGGGGTTTGCATCATCCCACAACTCCAGCAAAAATACCCCCAAATCTGCAAGAATATGTAAGAAAGAGAAAATAATGTGCTCGTTTTTCCTTCTGGAGTATGGAAGAGCAGGTGTTGCACCAAATTCCTTATGGATGAGATCCAATAAAGGCTAGTCCTAGTTTTGGGGGACAGCAATGGGATTGTCCCTGGATCCAGCCTTTTTCCAAGTTTGGGAGCATGGGAGCATCTCAGGGCATGGAGGGACCACAGGCTTGGGCAGCTCCAGCCCCAAATCAGCCCCTTTTTTGCTGGGAAATGGGCAGTTTTGCTCTATCTGTGCCTCATCGTGGGCTCTTTCACATGGCATTTGGGCAGGAGGCTGCATGCAACGTCCCTTGCAGCAGTGCAAAACTTCCCAAAATTCCTTTTAGCTGGAAAAAACAGGCTGCATTTCCGTGGTCCAAGCCACCAGCGTTCCCATCCCTCATAGCAAATTATTTTGCATCACAACCCCACAAAAAAAAAAGAAAAGAAAAAAGAAAAGAATTACGACCAAGATCCCATTTCCAACAAGAAAATAAAATATATAAGTAAAAGGGAATATTTTAGGTAGGAGCTGAATAGCAAATGTTTTTTGGTCTCCATGGGGAGTAATGATCCACAACAAGGACACAATTCTATATGCATGTGATATCATCCCATGCTTCAAAAAGCTTTTAAATCACATAAATGCAGTTATGGACCATTGTACAAAATAAACATTCTGCTTGCGTTCGGGCGGGTTTTCGTTCTTTGATCTAAAGCAAGGCTTGCAGATTTTATTGCTTTGTAAATTAAAGCCGCTTTGATTTGATTGAACTAAATTAATAAGACTTCTGCCTTGCTGCAAAATAACTACAAGAGCAAAATAACTGCATATTCCGCCCGCGCCGCACGTCAGGAAACTGCAGCCTCTAACAGCCGCACTGAAGCTTCATGGAGGATTTCAATACCTATTTTAATTAAAACAAAAGCCTATGTAGCAGTAATGTGCTCCTTAAAGAGCAAAATCTTCAAGAGTCCTTTTAAATCTATTTTAATACGTCTTAAGGACTGGAAGATGGATGATAGGAGGGCCGGGCTCTGACAAGGTGGTTTTTTCTGGGCCCTTTGAATTTCCTCCTTGATGTCGCAGGCACGGCTCATTTTAAGGGAAATCTCCCCATGGTTTGGGGCTCTGATACCCTTTTTCCCATCCCTTCCTCATGCAGCGAGTTCAAAACCAGACACGTTTCTCACTTCAGTCCCATTCACCCAAAATCCCCAAGCCAAAGCAGCTCTTTTAAAGGTGCAACACTACTAAAAAGGGTGAATAAAACATCGGATGCTGCATCCCAGCATCCAGAGCATCCCCAGCAGCCCCAATCCCAACTTTTCCCCCTCTCCTGCCTTTTTTCCAAGCTCTTTTAACACGGCGCCGGCAGGAAACGCCGCCGCTCCGGCTCGGTCTGGAGGCAATTTTGCTAATCCCTGCGGTGGAGTTGCTAAGTTACCCTCTCCCGAGGCCCCGCGCTGCTGCTTTCATGGGGGAAAAATGGGGAAAAATAGAGAATTTAAATCTGCTCGTCACCGAATTACTCGAGTTTGGAAAAGCCGCGTCTGGGAATGCCGAGAGCCTGCAGGGAGGAGGTTTGGGAAGCGCTCGGTCGCTTCAAGCGACTTCTCTTGCATTTGAGCCCTGTTTTCCCTCACCCAGATGGATGCAGCAGCTAAAACATTTCCCAGTTCCTCCTCTTTGCTTGCATACAGGGATTTGATTCCCAGTGCTGATAGGGAATGCAAGGAGGGAGGAAGGCAGCGGTCGGTGGTGGCATTTCCATGCGCAGGGACACGAGCAGGCGGCGGAGCCGAGCGCGGCTGTCACCTGCAGCGGGTGCTAAGAAGCGACGTTGCAATTGAGGGAAGTTGCTAATCCTGCAGCTTTCCTGCGGAAAATCGGAAATTAGGGGCTGTTTCCAAGGAAGGGAGAAGGAGTTTGTTGGTGGGAGTTTGGAGTGAGCGGCTCCGGAAGCATCTTCCACCCTGCAGCGATGCTGCATGCACCAAATCCTGCAGCCTGGCTACCCAAAATGTGGCCGTTGCAGCAAAATGCAACCAAACGCAAGAGATTGCGATAGGTTTGTGAATACATCGGGTTGCAAAACCACTGGGATACCCCGGAATGACCAAAATCCCTGTAGGAAACGCAACAAATCCGATTAACAGTGGGACAAAAGCTGCATTTAGGAAAAACCCAATTTTCCGACCTTGGGCCGAAGGGCCCTGGTTTGCAGCAGAGCTCCTGTTCCCCGGGAAGTTTTCCTTGTTGTTTGATCTATTCTGCACATCCCTATTAAATAACTAATTATTTAACATCTTTTAAAGCTTTGCTCTATATTACAGCAGGCAGGACACAAATGGCTGCTTTTAATAATATAAAAGCCCATTAGCTTCATTTACTGTTAATGTTAAAATAAACATGAGGCAATTTAGATATACTATTCCAATTTCACGGAAACTTTGATGTTTTTCTTCTCCACTCCCATAATTAAGGGAAAAAACTACTAATGATATTAAGTTTGTACAGTGTTAATGACAGAAACAAGCTGCAGTAGAAATTGCAGCCATTAATATGGAAAAATAAAATATTTAACATGGGAGATAAATGAAAGCAATTTTAATAAAGTAAAATGAAGAAAATTAATTTTAGAAACTTTCAGCATTTTTTAAAAGCTCCCGGTTTATGGCACATCTTGTGCAGTTTTCTGCCCCGGTTTATTTATGGGCAGAATGGAAACGGATCTGGGTTGTTATTTTTAACGGTGGCCTCTTTCCTCTTTCCATCTCCCAGTTTTGTCCCTAAGGGCCCAGTTTTGCCCTGTTTTGCCCCAACAGGAGCTGTAGACGGACTTGGTCCCGTGCCGCAGCATCCCGAGCATCCCGGCACACTGTGGGAATCTCTGGTGGATGCTGGGGTGGGAGAAGGTCTGCTGGGATGCGGGATGCAGGATGCGGGAGGTGGGATGTAGGATGCGGGATGCGGGAGGTGGGATGCAGGATGCAGGAGGTGGGATTCAGGATGCGGGAGGTGGGATGAGGGAGGTGGGATGTGGGATGCAGGATGCAAGAGGTGGGATTCAGGATGTGGGAGGTGAGATTCAGGATGCGGGAGGTGGGATGAGGGATGCAGGAGGTTGGATGAAGGATGTGGGATGCAGACAGTGGGGTGTGGGATGCTGGAGGCGGGGGGTGAGATGCGGGATGCAGGAGGTGGGAGATGGGATACAGGATGTGGGATGAGGGAGGCGGGATGCAGGATGCGGGAGGTGGGATGCAGGATGCAGGAGGTGGCATGAAGGATGTGGGATTCAGGATGCAGGAGGTGAGATGCAGGAGGCGGGATACAGCAGGTGGGAGGCAAGATGTGGGATGTGGGATGGGGGAGGCAGGAGGCGGGATGCGGGATGCAGGATGTGGGATGAGGGAAGTGGGATGCGGGATGCGGGAGGTGGCATGAAGGATGCAGGATGCAGGAGGTGGGTTGTGGGATGCAGGAGGCAGGAGACGGGATGCGGGATGTGGGACGCAGAGGCAGGATGCGGGATCACCAGCTCCATCCCGCTCGCGTGCGACCGTCCTTCGGAGCGAGCTGCTTCCAGCAGCAACGCGGCGATTCGCTCCATTCCAATTCATTTATTTACAGGACGTGATGAACCAAATCCATTATTTTCGTCACCAATAATGGCCTTGCAACGGCCCGAGGGGATGATGCCACCCGCGGGCGGCCCCTTCCATCTGTCACCGCATGCGGCTGCTGCCGCTGTCACTGCCCTACCTGGTGGCAGGGTTCCTGCTGCCACCCCAATGAGGACCCTGGATTCCGGGAGCGGGACTGGATGTGCCAGGCAAAGGGAGGAGCATCAACCAACTTAACCACTTGGAAATCCAAGGCTTTTCCCAAGGAAACAGTCAGGAAAAGCAGGGATATCCTGGGCTTCCTAAGCCTGCCAGAAGGACATCGAGTTGCAATACCGAGCACTAAGAATTACGGCATCTCCCGAACCTAAAGTGTATAATTAAATTATAGCATCTGAGATTGGAATTGCTTTTCCACTTGTAGAGAAAAAAAAAAAAAAGACATTTTAATAACATGTCATAAGTTTTACAGTTATTGGATTTTCAAATTGTTTACAAAAGCAATACTGTTAAATTGCATAGTTTTTTTTTCTTAAGTCTTTTGATAAAAAGAATAAACTAACAATAACGCTCCCAGGAGGTAAAGCAAAACTGCATTTCCCTTTTGTTATTTGTTTAATTATCCATTCAGGCAGTCAGTATATAAAAGTCATTTGCAGCAGATTCGTTCGGGACGTCACCGGCTCCAGCTGTAACAGCGGAGAAGACCCAACTCTTAGTTAACATTAATAAACCCCAGAGGATCCCGGGCTCCGCACCCTTTTCCTGCCATTTCGGCTGGCAATCCCAGGGTTTGGAGCAGGAAGAATCTTAATGTCACGTCGCATCCATTGAGGAGCGACTGAGCTGGGGTTAAATGGGGAGAAGACCCGCAAGTAAGTTATAAACCAGCATTAAACTGGGTGCTGGCAGCTGCAGCAAGGATCCATCTCACCCTATGCAAAAAATAAACCCAATAATAAACCAAATACTACCCTGCAAATACCTATTTCATCCCTCTGCCTGAGCACTCTTCCCGACTGGAATTTGTGCCAAGGGAGGCTGCTCCTCGAGGTGGCTTTAGTGGGAGGGAGGGAGGTTATTAAGAAAAGTGAATTATTTCAATAACTTTTTGGGTCCTGAGGATGTTTGCCTGCTCATTCTCCCATTCCTTTTGGAATCCATCAGGCAGGAAAGCTCAAAGATGGAAATGGATAGAAGAGAACAAATGTGTGCAAGGCACCACATGGGAGAGGGATAGGGATAGGGATAGGGATAGGGATAGGGATAGGGATAGGGATAGGGATAGGGGTAGGGATAGGGATGGGGAT
>JAWLRI010000923.1:326235-337117 GCA_034781795.1 Crypturellus tataupa | reverse complement strand
TAGGGTTAGGGATAGCGATAGGGATAGGGATAGCGATAGGGATAGCGATAGGGATAGGGATAGGGATAGGGGTAGGGATGGGGAGGGGGATGGGGATGGGGATAGGGATGGGGATAGGGAAAGCGATAGCGATAGCGATAGGGATAGGGATGGGGATAGGGATAGTGATAGCGATAGCGATAGGGATAGGGATGGGGAAAGGGAAAGGCATAGGGGTAGGGATAGGGTTAGGGATAGCGATAGGGATAGGGATAGGAATAGCGATAGCGATAGGGATAGCGATAGGAATAGCGATAGCGATAGGGATAGCGATAGCGATAGCGATAGCGATAGCGATAGGGCTAGGGATAGGGCTAGGGCTAGGGCTAGGGCTAGGGCTAGGGATAGGGATAGAGATAGGGATAGGGATAGGAATAGGGATAGCGATAGCGATAGCGATAGGGATAGGTGGGTGCAGGGCAATCCCTTGGGATATGATGAGAGAGGGGGAGACGGGAATTCAGCTTGATGGGATGCTGCCTGATCCAACACAATTCAGCGATCCCAAAGTCTTGGTCCTGGGAGAGCCCCCAACGGGATACTTGGATATCCCATGGGGTCCGTCCCACTGGCTGCACGATGTCCTCGTAGCTCCTGCTTTCCCTTTTCCTGCTCTTCAGCCAAAAGAAAAAAAAGGAAAAAAAAGAAGAAAAAAAAAGAAAAGAAAAACAAATTTCTTGGTAACAGCTGTGTTTCCTTAGCAAACAAATGTTCCCTTAAACCCTCCGCGCTGACGAGTTGACAGTAATGAACCAACATCTGTCCCATCCGCACGCTTTTTGGCAGCGCCGGAGCCTCCACGCGAGCGTTCCCTAACGCTCCCCAGATCCCGCGGCACCTGCCGTGCGCAGCCAGCGGCCGCTGCAGCCACAACAGATGGGAGGGATGGGAGGGAAAAGCTTCCCCAAACCTCCCCTTGGATCAAACGTGGATCAGCCAAAACAACCCCTGGACACGGAGAGTTTTGCTGCTCTTTTTGGGGCACGAGCTTTGCTCTTACCCCTTGCTGTGCCCTGGGGACATGGCAGGGGACAAAGAGGAGGGTTGGATAGTGCTGGGACCGGGAGTTTCTGCAAGATGCGGCTGAGGGCAGCAGAGGGACGGGAACGACGACGGATGCGTCGCCGCCGCCGCACTCGGAGCCTCCCTGCAGCAAATGCAACCGCGGGATGCAGCCAGGAAGGGTTTTCCATGGAGATGGGGGTGCATCGCGGCTTCCTGATGATTAAAAGCAGAAAAAATTCCCTGTAGGTCCCATAAGTCAACGTCAAAGTCCCGATGGAGCAGATCCGACCGGCCGCATTGGAGCGCACTGGATTTTGCAGCTTGCAGCTACCTGCTTGCTTTACCCAGCATCTCTAATGAGGGTATTTTAGACGCAAACTGGATAAGCAGGTGGGAGTCGCTCCTTCCTCTGCTCCTGCCTTGAAAGGAAGGAGCAAACTCTGCTCTGCTTCCAAATGGGAAGCGGGAGAGAGCCCGGAGCGCACGGAGCAGAGCGGGTGCAGCCTGTCCCGCTCCATGCACACAGCAGGTTAAGGCAAAAACAGCCTTATTAGTCATAAAAATTACAGGATGGAGACACTTAAGGGGAGCATTTGGGTAGAAAGAGCCAATTTGGAAAGGTATTAGGTGCAAAAAGCTCAGCACACGGATGCAATCAGGAGAGTCGTGCAATACTGAGACATATGGATGCAGGACGGGTGAGAGATGCCTGTTGTCACCTTGTGCAGGGGACAGTGACCCAGCCTGGGATCTCGGTGAGAGTTTTCCCTGCAGGAGGCCAAGCTGGAAGGGAACAGGAGGGAATAGGTCTGTCCTGGCTCCAAGGGTGCGGTGGATGCAGCCGGAATGGGGACATCCCGCGCGGCTCCGTGCGCTGCGCGCCGGCACCACAAGAGAGAGCCCGAACTCCGAGCAGGCGGCTCCGCTGCTGCAGCCCTGCAACGCGGCAGTGGATGAGGCTGGAGGGACATACGTGTCCCTTGGAGGTCACCAATGCCACGTTGATCCGGCCCGGGCAAGACCCATGCGTTGGGTTGCGCCCTGATTGCAAACAGCGGTTGCATCTGCTCAACCAAAAGGTTGTTGGGATCCTGTAACAATCCTGTATGGAATGGAATGGAGCTGGGAATGCTCCCTTTCCATGTTGCTTTTAGGGCTCTTGCTGTGAGCGATTGCTCGCTCTGGGCTGGGTTTTCCTGCTGCAAGGAAAGCCACGAGCTGAGCCCAACGGAGCTGCTGCCCTTTGCATGGGGCCACATAAAGTCCGTGCTTGTTCCTGCATCCTCTGCAGCTGGCTCCTCTCTGGAGAGGATAAATCCCTACTATAAACTGGTAAATGTGACTTTAGGGCACTTTTAACACCAGAAATGAAGTGATTTCCGTGGTGCCTCTCTAGTCCTTCCTCCCTGCGAGTCACTCGGGGCCCAGTGAGAAATGCAGCGCGCTTCCAGGGAGGAATTACAGTAAAGAACGGAGAAAAGCCAAGGAAAAACACTTGGGAAGTGAGGGTACCTCCCCCAGAGGAAACGCAGTGCAGTAGGAAGGAGAAGAAGGAATGGATCCATGGATCCTTGTTCTCATGGATCCTCAGGGCCAGGGTGCTGGCACAAACCCAGCGTGGTGCAATCCCAGCTCGCGCATGAGGTCTTGCAGCAATGGGGAGGCATCGAGGTCTGCACTGAATCCATCGAGGGTTGGATTTAGGACCAGTGAAATTCCGTGTCCTGCGCATGGGATATTGCCCTCGGTGGCTCATTTTTCCCGTCCAGGGGAGCAGCGGGACCCTCATGGTCACATCCCAGGAAGCTCCCACCTCTGTTAGCCAATTGCACCAAGTGCCACCAAGGTGGAACCCGGCCAGCCACGCGTCGGTGGGGACCGCGTGCTGCTGGGGACGGCGCGGTGTCACCGAGGGAGATGGTCGGCCAGGATGGACATCCCATTTCAGACCATGTCCCCTCCTCAGTGGTGGCCATTGGCAAGGTCTGGAGCTGCCTGAGAGGATGGAGAAGTGTCTGGGGGTGGATATTGTCCACCTGAAGTGTCTGGGGATGGATATTGTCTATCTGAAGCGTCTGGGGATGGATATTGTCTATCCAAAGTATCTGGGGATGCAAATTGCCCATCTGAATTATCTGGGGATGGATATTGTCCATCTGAAGTGTTTGGGGATGGATATCATCTATCTGAAGCATCTAGGGATGGATATTGTCCATCTCAAGTATCTGGGGATGGATATTGCCTATCTGAAGTATCTGGGTATGGATGTTGTCCATCTGAAGAACCTGGGGATGGATATTACCTATCTGAAGTATCTGGGGATCGATGTTGTCCATCTGAAGTGTCTAGGGATGGATATCATCTATCCAAAGTACCTGGGGATGGATATTGTCCATCTGAAGAACCTGGGGATGGATATGGCCTATCCAAAGTATTTGGGGATGGATATTGTCCATCTGAGGAAGGATATTGCCTATCTGAAGCACCCAGGGATGGATATTGTCCATCTGAAGTGTCCAGAGATGGATGTTGTCCATCGGAAGGGGCTCGAGACCTCCCTCTGTCCAAGGATGCGTCTTCATCTCCCACAGGAGCCTTGGACTTTCCAAGTGTGTCTATACCTCGCGGAGCAGGAGAGCTCAGGAGTGGGAATGCTGCTGGTCTGGCGCCAGGACAGACATTTGGACTTTCCCATCTTCGCCTTCCTCCTCCTCTCACTCCTCTTCCTCCAAATTCCTGTTTTATTCTGTTTCAGCCCCACAATGAGCCCGGCTGGAGCTTAGCCCTTCCCAGCGCTCCGGAGCCCCAGGGCCGCCGGCGCCAGCTGGAAGAGCCCGGGGCCGTTCCCGCCCCGGGAACGAGCCGCCTCCGGAGCTGCCAAATGACGTCACCGACAAAATCCACCAACAAAATCCACCAACAAAATCGTGATTTTGGCGCTTTACGAGGCCGCGGGGAGCGCGGGCGGCTCCACGGAGGGGCCGCAAAGGGGATGTCACCGACAGGGACACGTCACCTTCCTCCCGCGGCGCCCGGGAATAGCGCTGGGAAGCCGGGATCCGCGGCCAGGGAAAGCCGGGAAGCAGCCGCCGCTGCAGATGCAGAAGGGGCCGTTGGCCGAGCGCGTTATGAATCAGGGTTTGAACGGATTGAAACCACATGCTCGTGCAGCCGGCGCGTGTATTTTTTTTCACGGTAAAATGTTAATGAAAACCTTTCGGGCGAGTCTATTCCGGTAAGCGCTAGAGCCGGGCTCTGTGCAATGCTGGGAATGCATGGAAAAGACAGGCACTTTTACTGCTCCAGCCGAAGGAAAACAGGAGTCCCGTATAGGGATACAACAGCCAGGCTGTTTTTGCATCCCGGTCTTGCATCCATATCCCCCTCGAGTGCCGGCCAGGAACTATTTGGGCACCTGGGGTTATTAATGGGACTTCCAGGATGCTCGGAGGGAAGTCTGGGCGTGTGGAAACCCGGCACCTTGGATCGCTCCCCGCGTCAGAGCAGACTGGCTGGAACGCGCGGAGACTTTTTTCCCTTGCAGACGGAAAATATTCCTCAATGGAGCCCCAGTTTTTGACGGACAAAACTCTAATATTCCCTTTAAACAGGTAAACAGCGGCTGCGCTGGCAGCGCCGGGATGCTCCGAGCTTGGGTTGAACCTGGACATTGACTCCTCGCCCGGCCTGGAGGGAATGAGGAATCACCCCACCGGCGCCCAGGGGTTTTTCCATCCCAACGTACACGTGTTTGGGTTAAAAACACCGGGATTTTGCACATCGGCTTGGAAAGTTGAGGCTCGTTCCCAAGGCAGGTCACCCCATGGGAGGAAGGTCACCCAGCATCATCCTCGGTGGACAACGAGCCATAAGACACCGTCCAAATGAGCCTGCAAGCAGGAATAAGGCCACGTGCTGCTCCTGTGTGTCATCCAGGGCACCGCGTCAGCAAAACACTCTGCAAATGCTTAATTTCAAGCACTAATATACTAAATATATACTGTAAATAAATATAAACATATACTATAAATAAATATACTAAATATATACTATAAATAAATATACTAATTATATACTATGTATAAAATACTAATGACACATTGACTTACGGTGCTGGGTTGGAGCCCGAACGTGGCTCAGCTACGAGCGGGATCCCCTTGGGCCGCTCTCCTCGTGGGCTCCTTTGCAAGAGCTTCTTCATCCCCGTCCTGCTCACACTGATGTTTCACTCGTCCTTTTAGGGAAAACTAGGAAATTCTGTGAGTGAAACGTGCTCATATTGTGCAAGAGATCCCTGTCCTTGCAGGAGAACTGCATAAACTGGGGAGCAGAAGTCCTTGGCGCGATGACAAGAGCACACGTAGGGCCCTGGCATTTACATAAAAGCGGTGAAAAGCCGAGCAAGAGAAAGCATTAATTTACATTCAATGGCACCAGTGCAACGAACTGCCGTTAGTTTATGTTAAATGGAGTGATTCACGAGGGAAAAGGATTAACTCGCCGCAGATTTCTGAAAAGAAGCCCTAGGAAGAGCAGCCTCTTGTACGTTGTAGGGGGGCTTGAGAGCAATGACTCAGCTTAATCTTTCGGCTAAATTCCATAGGATTTCTCACGGATGAGACGGCTGATGACCAACACCGACTCCTCCAGCTGCTGTTTGCTGCTCAAGGCCTCTCCTTTAGTCGGGGCAACATTAAATGTCACGGAACAAGAGACAGAGATATTTCAAGGCCCCCTTTCCTGGTGATCTCATGTCTTCGCCAGGGAAACCTTAATTATAAATCATGGTAACCCCAAGGGAGATGGCTCATTTGCAGCCCCTCCTTGCAGCCGGAGCGGCGTTCCCGGCGCTCGCTCCCCGGCCGGGTCCTTGTCCCGCTGTTTACGGAGCGCAGGGAGGGGCGGCCTTTTGGCTGTAGGGACCAGCACCGAAAATAAAACCCTTGGATCAAAGCAACGCGGCGCTGGGGAGCCGGAGCGGCGCTCCCGCCCAAGCAGATGCCTTTCCTTGGGTGGAAAATTAGGGATAGGGGTTGGCGTGGGCGGCGGAATGGGTGCTGTCTGCACAGAGGCTCCAATAAGCAGTGACTGATGCTGGTGGGGACAACAGCAGGTCCCCAGGGCCACCTAAGCCAGGGCAGTTCAGGAGGAAGCCCCAAAACCAACAAAAATTGGGGGAAGCTCCAAAATTAGGGACCCACAGTTGGGTTTCAAGGCTATATTGCAGGGCTAAAATATATTATATGCAATATATAATATGTTATAGCCAATATTATATATTATACTATATATTCTATATTATATATAATATTGCAAGGCAGCAGGGCTATATTAAAAGCATAAGAAATTGCTGAATTTTGGTGCCATCACAAAACGGGGGTGACACAGCAGCCCTGCAGCGGTGGCACCTCTGGCCACCCTGGAGATCCTGCTCCTCTTGGTGCAAACCAAGGGGGAATTTGACTGACACTGCTCATTTCAGGGGCTTTGGGAAGCCAGAGGAGACTCAGATCTGTTTATTCCCTCTCCCAGCAGACTTCAAACATCCTGTGTGAGCAGTTCCATACGAAACGAACCCAATTTCATTCCATACCGCTGAATGCACCGGATTAATTCTTTAATCTTAATGATCATTCCTAGTTCATTGACCTGCTCCTGTAGGAGGAGCAGCTGGAGTTTGAGAGCAGCGAGTGGGAAATGAAGGAGGGAAACAGAGGTCTGCATGCAAAAATTAAGGTTTAAATTGTGAAAGAATAATTGCTAGGGTAGAATTGACCACCAAGCAGCCATTTACTGGTGCTGAAATCCTCCTGCCAGAAAGGCTAAGCCCTAAATGTCTAAAAATCTCTGATCTTGCAAAACTGCAGCTCAGTGGTGGTTTTCCATGTGGGATCATCATCATCATCATCATTTTCGTGGTGGGGACCAGCTCCTGGGTGTCCTGGGTTCAACAACTGCTGCAGGGTTGATCCTGGTGACACCATCACTGTGTCGCTCAACTCATTTTTTAATATTTTGAGGCCTTTTTTGGAAAAACTTCTGGCAACTGCAATATCCATTCCGTCTGCTGAGCAGAGCATCTCCCATATGCTGCGTTTGGGAGATGCCCCCAGGACTTTTCCCCCCTCCATCCCGTCTCCTGAGCAGCAAAAAAATCCCGTGTCTTTTGCAAACTCACCCCGTCAGTCTCCAAATTTGTATTTGCAGAAAAACATTAATGTTTGCATATGGTGTCAGAACAAGATAAGTGTCTGTGCAATTAGGAAACAGCTGTTCCTGGCAGCGTGCCCCTACCAGTCTCAACAAGGAGCAAGACAGGTAGCCTGTTCTTGGCAGTCCCTGGAATTCCTTGCAAACCACCCCGGTATATGAACCAGAATAAAATAAAACACGCGTTTTTGCTAGCCTGTAGGAATAGTGCATTGGTTTGGGTCCAAAGCGAGGGATTAAGTTGTTCTGAGACATAATGCGCCATGGCGAGGACAGCGCGTTTCCACAAACAACACCTGGCAGAAGGAATTGCAAACAATACTGAAATCACGCCAATCCCGAGATTTTCCGGAGCTGATAGCGATGCGAAACGAGGGCAGGTGTGGCCGTATTTTTCCTAACTGCCCAGGGCCAGGGTTTGAGGAATTTGGCACCAAGAAGTGGGCTAAAGAGGTCAGCGTCCAAGATGTGGGGCTTGCTGGCCCATAATAACAAGCAGGGAAATAAAGCCCTGGAGGGGGTTGCAGATGTTTCCTTGCTGCCCCTAACGCAAGGAGATCTCAGAACCTCACTCAGTGCCCTGGACGCAGCCTCTTTTACCACCATAAACAAGGAATCTCTTTGGGTTTCCTTGGAGTTTGTGCCTTGAAACCAACCACTTCTGTTGCTTGCACAAAATCTGTGCAGTTCCTATTGCTTTCTGTCCTTACCTTTTTTCTCTCTATTGCCATTCCTGACTTTTTGGCTCTGATTTCCAAAGCACCATGATGCACAGCGGTGATTCCTTAACTGTATTCCAGTGGGAATATGGGCAGAAAGCTGCAAAAAACATCTCCAAAAGGTGACAACTTCTTCAACATCGACAGTGCCTGTTCCTGCTATCCTGTAGGTTGTATCCTTCCCTATCTGGTGCAGTTATTGCACATGAAACCACATGTGGAGGTAGCAAAGACCCCAGACACCAAACACTTGGTCCAAATTAGAAGGTGAGGGATGTGACTGTACAACTCAACACAGCAGTGGGTTTGTCACATTCCCATCACAGCGTGTCCTGTTTCCCGTACCCAAAAAGGGCTTGGATGGGGTGGAAAGGAGCCAGGATATCAGTGCCAGAGGGATGCTCGTCCTCTATCCAAAGAGATGGCTCCAAACCATTCCCATCCGGCCTCCGGAGAGGTGGGAGCTGGATCTCCGCTCCGCACTTGGCAGGTTGCGAAACGGGCTGAGCCCAACCCAGACAGGGACACCCATAAATTCTGGGAAAGTCTGGGTCGGAACTTCGTGGCTTGGCCTCTTCTTTAATTACAGGTCACTGGTAAAGCCACTTGGAAAATGTTATATATATTCCCTACAAAAATGGTTGTTCCGTTCCAAAATTTTCACAGATTTTGTGGCTTGATTATTACGCTTTTTTATCAAGTTATCTGGTTCTCAGCTTTTTCACTCAGCTCCCAGTTTCCAACTGAGAAGGTAGATTACGCGGCAGAAAATCAAAACGTATGTGTGCATTTTGGTCCAAAAACTTAGCAAATTCCAACCAAAACAAAGAAGAATTTCAGCCAAGAGCCATTTGTTTTTGGTCAATGAAACGTTCTACGAAAAGCAAAATTGAAACCAGCCCTAACTGCGTCGTTAACCCCGTTGCCATCTCATCCCCCAAGTGCCACGTGGAGCCAAGTTACCCCAGTTGGGTACCCTGGTATATGCAGGGGGTTACTGCTCTCTCACATATGATATTCTCCCCCAAAAATTCCAGCCAAAAAATGCAATTTCAGACTGTTTAAGCCAAACCTGCTCATTTTGATGCCGTGAACCCTGCAGACGAGCGTATCCAGCAGCCGACGGGCCGGTGCTGCCTCCATCCAGACAGGGTGATGCCCAGGCGGAGCAGATGGCAGCAGCGATTCCTCCCACTTTATCCACGGAGACGACGGTATCTGAGCGTGGCCTGGGCACATGTCTGTGCTCGATGCGTCCTGATGTGCAGAAATCGAGGAGGTGGCTCTGAATAAGCTGGCTGGGTGCCCGGGACAAGCTGAGTTGCACTGGATGATGCAGAACAGGGCGATTAGGCACAAGGAGAAGCAAACCTGGGCTCTCCAAAGTCTTTTGCCTAGAAATCCCCTTGCAAACCTGTATTCCTTGGCATTATCTCCAGTTCCTCCACACCTTCAGGGCTGAGGAAAGTCATAGCCCCCCGAATGCAGCATTCATGCCCAGGGAGCAAACTCTTCCATCCTGGTGAGGATCATCCTAGATGCTCCTGGGGAGCGAAGGGTGCGGAATGAGAATTCCTGCAACTCGTCAGTGGCAAAAAAAAAAAAGGAGGAATAAAGGAGGCCAAGTCACTTAAGCAATGGTGCTTCCTGCAAAGCCAAACAACAGGCACCCCTGGGAATTGGGGATGTGGAAGCGTTCTACGGCGGGAGGAAGCGCGGGAGCGGGAGGAAGCAGGTCAGCAAGGAAGAGCAGCGCCGCGGCGCAGCGTGACCCACATCCCATTGAAGTCTGCGTTTTATTATTAGAATCGTTGTTATTTGCGTTGCGGCAGCAGCCAGCGGCCCCAGCTGGGAGAGGGCCCCATTGTAAGAGGGCGCTGAGCAAACACAGAGCTGGGGACACTCCCTGTCCCGAGGGATCTGGCGGCAGAGGGGACACATAGAGAGCCGTAAAGGACAGGAAATTGTCATTTATTGGTATTCATTGCAAGTAATGGTGCTTCTGTGCTAATAGAACTGTCTCCCACTGCCTCTTTCCTACCTAGGGCTGATGCGGGACTTGGGGGAGTCGGTGGACTTGGGCACAGCCCAAACCTGCAACCACAGAGCACCTAAATATCCAAGAATTCTGCTTTCCAACCACCACCGGCTGCACCAAGCTGTAGGGGAGGCAGAGGAGAGGCGGTGGGATACACTCACACTCCTCCCGAGTCTAATTTTAGGTTTATCGGCCTTGACGAAGCCCTTTTGAAGACCGACACAGACTCCCGCGGCCTTCAGCTTCTTAAGCTGGGGATTACGGCAGCGGCTACGCAAGGGAAACCTGAGAGAGCGTCCACAGGTCTCCCTAGTTGAAGGTCCCCTGTTTATAAGTTATTTATTTCCACATTCAAACGTTTTATCTGAATAACTAGGAATCGCCGCATATATCTCTAGAGGGGCAGGTTGGGGACCGGAATCTCCAGAGAGGAATGGGGAAATATGCAGCCACTCATACCTGGTCTATAGGCAAATCTCAGACCTTAGCTGGCCCTTATACGACATTTTTTGCATCCCTTCTTTTTATTTAGTACGGAAATCCAGCCTTGCAGACAAAGAATGCTTTAAGATCCGCTCAGAAACATGGGATTTGCAGCAGGGACTTAGCACTGCAGGGAATGGAGCTCTAGAAGAGGCAGAACTCCCCATTGCACAGCAAGGTCCCAAATCCTGCAGTGGGTCCTGCAGGCCCATACGCAGCCTGCGTGTGGACTGATACACGGGTCTGAAACTCCTAAAGCCTTAAAAAAGGCTCTGTATAGCCCAGATGGAAAAATAAAATTAAATTAAATTTAAAAAATAAAAATAAAATAAAATAAAATAAAATAAAATAAAATAAAATAAAATAAAATAAAATAAAATAAAATAAA
>JAWLRI010000923.1:310843-325834 GCA_034781795.1 Crypturellus tataupa | reverse complement strand
ATAAAATAAAATAAAATAAAATAAAATAAAATAAAATAAAATAAAATAAAATAAAATAAAATAAAATAAAATATAGTGCTCCTATGCTGCTCCCACTGCAGTGAGTGGGAGTTTTGCCATTTACCACGGCAAAATCAAGGCTGTTGGTGGCAGAGGTGGAACAGAGCTCCTCGAATCTCACGCAGAGCAAAGCGCTGCTGATAAAATCCAAGCCGTGTCGCTGCGTTGCTGATCGGGACGTGGTCGTTCTTGCCTCGCAGTAAATTATTAACGTGTCTGATCCGCATGGATGACAGGGCAGGGAAGGGCAGGGATGACACAGCCCCGGCCGGGGCTGCAGGGCATCCTTTCCCGCAGAGGGACGAGGTGGCCCCAGGGCATGTGGCAGCGTTGGGAACAGGAAACCCTGGAGACAACCTGGGACATGTGGGCAGGGACCCACTTGTGGGCAGGGACAGGAAGGCCAGATATCTTTCCCACTGCAAAGTGACCCCCTAAGTGCCCCCTTTTCACCCAAACCCTCTGATTTGAGCCACGCTCCGCTTCCAGGAAGGCTAATTCCAATATTCAAGTGCCAAAGGGAGAAACGAGGGAGTAGGAAGCACCATCGGGATTGAAGGATGCTCCCTGGGAGCACTGGAGCGAGCACGCGCCCCGGGTGTTATCTTTTACTATATGAGTGCGTGTGATTTCCCTCCTAGGACTCCTGTCTCTTCCCATGTACAAACTTGCTCAGTGAACCATTCTTCAACCTCTTGTTGCTCCTTGTTGAGCAATGCGTGGCCTCATGCCTTATTTACTGCGCGCTATTCAAGCCCGGCTCCGGAGACGGAATTATTCATTTCCTCGTGAGCTCTCTCAGGGCACGGATGACAAGCGCTAGCGAATTTATTTTCCCCCGTTCCCCCGCGAGGTGAGGGGGTGGGATTGGGCTTGTTTTATAGGCGATATCGGAGGCAGAGAGAAATCAAGAGCAAAAGGACTCAGCAATCCTGGGGCTGGATGGGGATGTCTGGGGCTTGGCCCCATGCAGTGCTGCAGCTTCCCAAGGCACAACCAGCTTCAGCAGTGGTGAAAAACGCACATTTAGGGACCATTGGGCTATATCTTATTTAAGTGACTTGGATAATACTATGCAGGAACTTCTCAGCACCCCCAGGGCTCTTCCAAGTGCTTTTCCATGGGGTTATCAGCTGTCTCACGTGTCCGTCTGTCCAGATCCCTCCTTCATTCCCTTGATGTAAACCTCCACCTTCTGCAGCAAACAGGGAGGGCGATGGCCTCCAGCACCTCCGGGCTCTAATTTGTCCCCAAAAACTGCCTTGATGGACACTACTCGGCCCTCGGGAGAAAGTAAGGAAGTGATAATATAATTTGCAATAAATGGGATGATTTTACAGGCAGTTCTCCTGCCCCAGCTCCTCAATCTCTCTAGTTCCCCCCACTGTCCTTCTAGGAACATCTCTTGCTTCATCCTCTATCCCGGAGATGCCGGCAGTGCTCACGAGCTTGGGATGCTCCAGGCTGGCACCCTGGATGGGCATGGGCGCTCCGTGGAGCAAGCAACTCTTCCTGCAGCATTCCCAATTCCCTGCAATTTTCCAAAGGTCTGGAGCATGGGTGAGCATGTGCGGTCCCGAGGGACTCCTCTCTTTGCATTTGTGTCCTGGGGAGCTGTGTCTCAAAGGAAGCTCAAGAGATTTATTGTAAAAGAGGCAAAACAGCCTAATCTGTTCCTCTCCGGCCTCATTTTGGGAATGGTTGAGTGGTTCAGCTGATATTTTAACCAGAAGGAGCAAACAAAAGCCCAAAGCAACCCAGACGGCAGTAGATCCTCGACGTGAGAAGCTCCAAGCCAAGTGCTGAAACTTGGCCGGGATTTCTGCAAACCCATAGCCCTGCAGCAGCTGTAATACCTGCATTTTACTCAAGAAGGCTGCAGTGACCTCACGCTGTTTTGCAACTGAAGAAAGTGAGACGAGACAGCGATATTAAAGGTATTAAATCATTACGGATTGCAGAGGTGCTAATCTCTGGTTTAAAGGGTTTGCATGACCCGAGATAGGGCTGAGCACCCGGCGCTGGGCATTGCGGCCAGCTGAGATGACCACAAAGAATCAGAGAATCATTTGGATTGGAAAAGACCTTCAGGATCATCAAAACCAACTGTCCAAGCACAGCAAAGGCTCTGGAGCCCTTTCCATTTGTCCCTTGCAGGAATTTTCCAAACGCAGAAGCTTTTTATGGAAAAAACTGAAGCATCATCACAAATCTTCCTCCACGCACCGGCTTGGGGACAGGTATCGTTAGCGCCTGCCACTTGTTTTTAATTGCTGTGCCGTTAAGGAAACCTTCCCAGGAGGATGTATATTGCTCATAAACTTTTCCTCTGAAAAGTCTTCCATTTAGAGAACAAAGTGAGCATCATCCCTCAATCTAATATATTTAAACATCATGATAAAAATCCTCTCTGGAGAATCTGACAACGCAGTTTCCACCAGCATCATAATGAATGGTTTTCTTCTTTTAAATGCCTCGACATTAAAGTTTAACGAGCAATACTTACTTTCATTCTAAACTTATTTTTCTCCTTGACAGATTGGATACTTAGTTGGGATTTGTTAACAGAGCTGGTCATAAAAATGTCTGCTTCAAACTGATAGATACTGTCTTTAGGAAATTGGACTTTGATGTCTTATTTGATTTCCACGGCAAAATAAGTTCATATTTTCCTCTTTGAGAGAAACGAACATAAAGGGCTGTATAGAGCAAACTAATAAGCTCATGGCCCTTTTTATTTGCCTAGAATTTAAGCTTATATCAAGCATGACATATTGGGTAGCTTGGAAATGTCCTACATCGGGACTGCTCTTGTTAGCTGCAAGGGGGCTCCTATGCGGAATTTGTGATCCAGCTTGAGATGTCGGCAGGACTTTCCACCGCCTAATCCCTTGCTTTAAATATATACAGTTGTACAGGGAATAACCCGAAATGAAATCGCAATTAAGGCCCACGGCTTTAAGGAGAAGGTATTTATTGCATCACACACCTTAACCAAGCGTCTGGCAAATGCCCTTTGTAGCGTTTCCAGCTCCTTTGGCTTTACTTTGGATCCCACAATATTAATATTTGTCTTAGCCTTCCAGTTTGCTTCCAAAAAAGTGATTTCTATCCCCCAATTTGGAGAAAGAAGACTGGAGAAGGAACTCAGCTGCCTACGGGACCGGTTTACATCTTTTTGGACCATCCCTATTTTAAAACAAAATGAGATGGAGGGGAAGGGGGTGAGATGAGCCCAACACGGGGTTTCTTTTACAGCCATTTGATGAAAAACTCCTTGACGCTCTTAATGCAGCACTGCCCAATAGGCTGGTGTGTTAAGCCACGACACAGAAATAATGAAAATGATTCAAAGAAATATGAAATTTTTTCACAAGAAGAGAGATTGAGCTGGGCCATCCAGCATGGTCCTTAGCATCATTCCCATGTATCAGCTCCCTCTTTTCCGCTCTTTTCCCAAGCCAAATTACAACAAGCTCTTTCTGAGCTTCCTCCTAGCTCAGACTGGGGCCACAGACGACAATTTGAAATTTGACAACACCGAAGACCGCTGGAAAAGGGAAACCAGACCGCAGATCGGCAGGAGAAACCCCTCCAGCATCGCAGCAAACATTTCCCAACTCCCTGCAATGCCAGGGGATGATTCACCCTCGTGTTCCTGTTGCATAACCCTCCCCGCAGCCCCGCGGAGCGAAACTGGAAACCCAAAGGTCTCGCTGGGTTTTCAGTGACATTTATATTTAGACTGCACTTTCAGTTAGGAAAGTGTGAGTTTTTCTCTGATGACAAAAGCGGGGGAACTGCTCGGGGAAGGTGGCGTTTCGGGTAAACCGCCGCGTGCTCCACATTGCGCCCACGAGCGCTCCGGCTTGGACCACGGGCTTCACTCGGGCTTTGGGGCTTGTTTAGGAGTCCAGTGCTGCTGAAATCCCCATTGCAATGGGAATCTGTCCCGTTTGCCTGCCTGCTCCTGGGGAGGAGCATCCTGCTCCTTAGCACCAAGCTGTAGCTTTGGGATTAGCGAACATTGCACATTTTGGGAATGTCAGATTCCATATATTCACTCCACAAAGTTATCCAGGGTGCATGTCTTATCCTGGGCATGTTTTTGTCTTGACCAGGTGGATGCTGGACACAAGGAGCCCATGTGTCCTCGTCACCTCTGTGTATTCCCACTGCTGCAGGTTGGGAATCTCCTTGCCTCTCTGCACAATGCAGACACATTAATTCAGACATAAAATGAGCACGAAAGTGGCACAAAGGCAGAGCAAACCCCACTCCAGATGTCTCCTCCAGCCCCAAAGCAGCCAGATTAAACGCAAAGTCGCACATGGGTGTTATACAGGGGGACAAACCGGGTGCATCAGTGCAAACGCAGATCCTGGTTGCACCGGGTATGGGTTATAGGGAGCTAACGGAGCACCCACAGGGTATGGGAGTGCCTCAAAAGCAGGATATTGCCAAAAAGAAAATACAACCGTGCACGAGACAGGCCGTAATTCACGGTCACGGCGTCGCAGGGCACGCTCCGGTACACCTCGGTGTACATTAACCAAAACTTATAGCTTTCTCTGGGACTAATGAGCAGGATGAGGTCACAGTTCACTTCGAGTTAAGAGGCTGCTTTGAAATAACCCAGAAACACCCAAAAGGAAACGTTAAAAAACTGCGGATATTCTGCATTCAAACATGCTGAGTTTTCAGGAGGAGGGAGGAGGGAAAAGTCTTCTTGATTGCAGAAGGACTCAGGTGTAGAGGGCAAGCTGCAGCTCGAGGCAAATATTTATGGCCATGCAATAAAAAGCTGTATATAAGGTCTCTAAGAGAAAGAGGGGGTTGCTAGGATTACGGTGTTAACATCAGCTCCAGCAATGGGAATCTGCCCATCGGGTCCTCCTCATCCCAGCACAGGGACGGCCTCCTGCAGAGGATCCTCTTCTTCCTACATCCTCTCATTTGTAATCTCAATATCCTGTTCTAAGTGGAAGTTAAGATTTTAGCTCCATATTGCTGCCCATGTACTACTTAGAGTAGGGAACTGAGGCACAAATAGGTGTTTAAGTACCCACTTGACTGGGTCAGAGATCTATACAAATACATTCATGCATCTATACAAATATGAATATATACAAATACTTCGGGGTTTTGCAGAGCCAGCGTAGATTTAAGCATGAACTTAATTTATTTGCAAAAGTGGAGCCCAAGGTCTGCTCCAGAAGCCTTATGAGAGGTTCCCTTTTGCAGAAGATCTTACAGTTCTTCCCAAATCCAGCTTCAGACTTTGCCACCCTCCTTTCTGCCAAATCATCTCTCTGCGTTGAACTGCAGACAGCTCTGAGCAAAAGTCTAATTTAACTCTTACAAAGAGTGTTTGGAGGGATATATTAGCAGATAGTGGGTTCTGCACTGCTTATTTCTACTACCCGTAGCAGCATCCAGCCCTTGGACGTGCATTGCACTGGGAAATGAAATTAGCCCCTGTCACAGCAGCCTCCGAGCAGCCCGCATTTCTGCAGGGTTTTCCCTGTTTTGCAGCACATACAACATTTCTCTTTCTTTGTAGGGGTAAAATAGCTCCTTTCCAGCCAGAGAAAGGGAGTTTTTGCCTGCTCGGGATGTCAAGTCCCCCCAACTGTTAATGCGAGGGGAAATGTCCTGGGTCCGCAGCACTGCTCTGCTTTCATCCTCTGCAGAGAGGCCCCCAGCTCAATCTAAACAAATTGAAGCCAGGGTATCATTTAAAAACAAAACTGCTCTGAAATGTCTTTGATCTCCCTGACTTCCTGCAAAATACACAACGGAGTGTTTCTCTAGCTCCTCAACCACCGCGGAGCTGATTTTTTGCTGCAATTTCTATTGTCTTTGGCACTACACAAAATTAGCAAAGCATTGGCCATAAAATGTCTTAAATACAAGGAAATCCAGCCCCTCCTCAGCTTCAGCTTTGCCTTTCCAGGTCCTTTTCTTTGCAGCCCTCCATGCACCTTTCTGTTTATGTGCAAGGACCTTGAGGTTATTCTGTTTTGCAGACCTCCTATTTTCCAGCTCTGCTCTCAGTCCATCCCAGACCATCTTCCCCGTTTTCCCAGTCCAGACAAGATCCCTTGCATACGTTAGTGCTGAAAAACCTCAAGACCTCCTCTCTGAGCACCCATTGCATGTCATTTTGTATACAAAATCCTGCTTTTGCCCTCCAAAGCTTCTCAATCCTGCCCCTTCTCCCTTTGCAAAGTTTAAAATATACCAAACAACTCATCATGACATTTCTCTTTCAATTGCTTTTCTGCCTCTGTCCTCGTCCCATTATAATCTGAACAATTGTCTTTTTTTTCCTTTATTTTTTTCTTTTCCCGAGGTCAGACTGCATGGGTGGCAACGAGACACTTCCCAGCCGACTTCTGCCTCCTCCAGCTTGTTTCTTCACTGGCCAGTGCTCATCAGCTCTGGTTAGTGACTCAGGCAACATTATTTAGCCTGAGAAGGGAGTTATATCTGATAGAGATGAATAGATCCTAAGGTATTTAGGTCTTACTGTATTTGTGCAAAGAGCTGCACATAATCTATTGAGCTTTGCAAGTCGCGACAGGAAGTTTAATCCTCTCTTCTTGCAAACTGTTGACTTCTCTGTCTTCCAGATTTCCTCGCATTGAAGGAAGATGAAACGCTGCAGTTTTAAGGACTAACTGCTCTGTTCGGGGTAGTGTTTTAAGCGAGAGAAATGCCTCGCACGCAATGAAAAGACACATGATGTTGCTCCATGCACAAATCAGATAAATTGTTCCGCAGCTTTAGTGACAGCAGGGACAAAAGCCTCGTCCCCTGCACCGAGCATCTGGGTGGCAAACTCCAAACTTCTCCCCTTCTTGAGGTCTCACTGTGTCCAAGGAGCGGGAGAAAAATGGTCATTTCGCAGAGCTTAGGATGCACCAAAATCTGCAAATTTAATATAAGATTGTGAAGGACACAAGTTTTGACATGATGGTGCAAAAGGGAGAGCTGCGTTTACATGTGCTGCCCCAATGAGAGGTCTTGTGGGGCTGACCAGAGAATTATTGTGCAACTTGTCTTAAAGGTATTTTATAAAATGCAGCCAGTATTTCATAAAAGAAAGGGCCCAAAATAATAAAATAAGTTACTATGTCGTGGTTCTTTCGCTTGATACCAAATGTAGAGCATGGGTCAAGCTTGCACTTACCCCAGATCCAGGCAGATGATGCCTTGCGCATGGTATCTTCATGCCTGGCTGCTGCTAACCCCAGTATAACCCTCAGAATCCTGGTAAAAAGGGTCATTTTTAGGATTCTCCTCCCATAGAAGCATAATCTGGTGATGAAGAGATAAAGATGATGATGGATCTCCTTCTTCTACATACCCAGAACCTTGTAAACTCCTTTCCTTTGACTTCCTATCCCATTTTCATGACCATTAAGAACTCTTGTCAACCAGGCCGTGATGTCAGACTTTAGATCCAATACAATTCCGATGCAATTTATTAAGAAAAAAAAAGAAATCAGGGTTACAAAGGATCATCTTGGTACTCCATTTCTTATGCATTTTCTAACTCTGGCTTCTTTTCTCTTCGGGACAGCATTTCTCTTTGGAAACAGAGTTTTGTGAACCTTTTTACCCCTTTTTTGTCATTATAGCACCTGGCTGGACAGAGAGACCATACAGGACACGAGTTAACTCGTTTTCCCTTTCTGAGCTGGCTTTAATGAAGGAAAGGTCAGCCAGGAGGCCAGTCCCTCTGGACCAGAGTGTAGATAAGGGCTGATTTTCTAAACATATGTTTTTTCTGACAATGCATTCAATATCCTGTAAACACATTGTATAGTAGAATTCTCACCTAGAGTGATGGTAATTAATATTTTCCATGTCTTTGGAAGTCATTCTGACTTTTAGCAGTTTCCCTCCATGTTTCAAGGTCATCAGAAGAGGTTAAGTGTTGTTTTCTGGGCTTAGGTCATAATAAATCTGATTTGAGCATTATTATTTGTGTAGTATCAGAAGTGATTCTGCAATGAATAAGCATTTTTTATGTGTAAACACATGAAAAAAACAAGGAATCCATGGACATTTCCCAGGCACTTTGCCTTTTTTAACCCAGGGACCTCCAAACTCTTTCCAGACCCTGACTCTTTATTAGATTTTGGATCAGGCCTCCTAAGGAAGATGATCCCCTCTTTCTCCTGCTCTTGTGTTGCTCAATAGACTTAAAATCTACTGACTTTCTCCAAGCACAGGGCTGCCCTTGGGGCAGGCGAGAAGCAGCCTGGTTGCTTCTAAATAAAAGTGACTTGTCAGATCGACCTTGATAGCAGAAATAATGAGGCTGATTACATGGGAAAAGATAGTTTGGTTTAATCTTCTTTCCGTATCAGCTGCCCCGATCCAGTTCTGCGTGACTAAGCCAAGTAAACGTTGGGTAACCGAGTTTCTCTCCAGCTTCTTTAGTTTTCTTTTTCCCCGGTACTTTTATCGGTGGCTTTAAAACAGGAATATTTGTAAGGGACACCTAGAAGTGCTGCTAGGTGAACAAAGCACAGAGTTTCAGGAAGAGGTGTCTGAAGTTATGTTACAAAAGAGATTTTCAAGGCCAAAAAAATAGCATTAAAATCATTAGAATCACTTGCACCTTTCAAACTCTCCACTAAGTCTGTACTCAGGTACCCAAAGCAGCTTCCATTAACCTCATGGTCACTCAGAAAGTGATTAAAAATAATAATGTCTCTTGGTCCATCGTGGGGTTGTCACAGAAAACCCCCAAAAGCTCCTACCAAACCCAGCAGCTCAACATTAAACTGCGATTTAAAACCTTGATACTGATCCAAATTTTGCTGGTTAGCTCTTCCTAAAAGACATAAATTAACCCTGTAGGATTCCAGAGTGCTAAAAGGAGGAATTTCTGAGTATTCCTTAATTTGTTGATTATCTCAAGTGAATTACTTCAGGTTTCTGGCAAACCTCACACAGGTGATACTGTTTTAGAGTCCTGGGCTCCTGCAACCATATAATTGCATCAGCAGGTCAGTTTGGGGTTTTTTTTTTCCCTTCCATCTCTCCTGAGGAAGGAGAAAAGGTAGGAAACATGAACCCTCAGAAAAGGTAGGAAACATAAACCCTCAAGGGATAATAATTAGGAAAAAAGAAAGGTGTGGGGCAAAACCAAGCAGCATTTTATTATTTGTTGTAATTTTAAGACAATTTTGTTGTGTGCTGGGATCTTGACAGAGGTATTGAATGGTTGAGTTGCTAACTCTGCCTTTAACACCCATATGAAGCTCTATACAGTGTGAAGGTGATTTGGGTTGTCCTTTAGCTTGTGTTGGGCTGTGCAGGTTGTTTTCCTTCCTCTTGGAGGACTTTGCAATTTGTTAGCAGAACCTGCAGTCTTGCCCTTGCTAGATAAAAGCCTTTATTTCCCTCTGAACAAATAAATAAGGAACAAACATCCCTCTGTGCAGCCAGAGTAGGGGCCCTTCCTTTGCAATTCCCTTTCCCCTTTTGTGCAATTCCTATAGCTGCACTTTTCCTCCTAAGTAGGAAAGATTCCAGCTTTACGAGAAAGCCAAATTTCATGGATTTTTTTGTGTATATATGCACAACTCCTGACCTTTCCCCAGTTTGGCTGCGTTGGATTCCAATATTAATGTGACTGCGCTCTGAAATGGAATGAAATCCCCAGCAGAAGAGAGGGGCAGGCAGGGATCGGGGGCTCCACTCCTGATCCTGCCTAAAAGGAACTTTCTGCAGTTACACATTAAACTGGCAGGAGGCAAAATCAGGACTTGAATTTAAGGAGTTACCCAACAGAGTGTGGCCGTGCACAGCTTCTCCCATGCACCTCCGAGTAGTTTTTTTCTTATCTAGGCAAACTATGTATAAATATTAACATATTACTCAGAGGGAAATAATTGCACGCCACTCCTTCCCGGTGCCGGATGGAAGCGGATTCTGGATTGGGATTGGAAGGGCAGCCTCTCAGCTGCACTTCAGGTCAGAAGGATTATAATCAAAAAGAAGGCAGTGATGGCTTTTAATTAAGAGAACCTCAACAATGAAAAAGGAAGTAGCCTTTAATTGCTAGCTTTAATATAGCGGAGACATAAAAACAGTGGCTAAACTCTATAGTAATTGGAATAAGAAACTCCCACTTGTCTTTGGTGTGTTTTGGTGTAAAACAAGGGAAAAATGTATTCCTCTAGGAAATGTATTCTTTCCATAGAGGGTCTGACCTGCCAGCAGTTGTGGCCAGGAGGCCACTGGAAATGGAACATGTGAAAACAGGGGACTATTCACAAAAATAATATATTTATATTTACTTGTTGAAGCCTTTGCTTGGGATCTTTTTTTTTTAAAGCTCAGCTGGACACAAAATGCCACTTCAAAAGCCAAAGTGAAGACTTTAACAGATGTGTCCTGGCAAAGAAACGGGTGTAACACAGCGAGGAATTCAGACAGGAGAGACGGTCATATATGGACACGGGGAAAGGAATCTCAAATAAAATGCTTGCGGCTGGCAGCTTCGTTTCCTGTGTTACCTGCAACGAGCCTCTGTACTTGGGACTTTGGGGCCTAATCTATTCCTTTTTATTTTTTATTTATTTTTTGACTGTAGCCTTTTAGGTGCTGCTTTTTGCATTGCAAGAGACAATCTGCTACTTCACCCTGACCCTTAGTAACCAGAAAAGGGAAGTGTCTTACAAGGAGCACCTTTAAACTTTATTTAACAGAGAATTGACACCCTACTTCAACCTTAAATGCTCTTTAGAAAACCAAAAGCTTCAGGCTGTGAGATTTGGAGCAGGTAAGAGTGTGTGTGTTGCATCGTTAAGAGACATCTGACAGTCCCTATGAGTTTGTAAGGTGCCTCAGCACCATTAGGCGCACGGTTGGCCCTGTGGATGCCTATCCTAGGAGATGCTTTTATCTCAGAGTTGAAGTGTGTTAATTTGAGGTTGTTACCACGTTTGTAGAGATTAGATCAGGCCCCAGCAAGTGACTCAGTGCAGGGATTGGTCTGCGAGGTTGTGGTGTCCTCCAGGAGCTGCTGGAGTGTTTGTGGCAATACCCATTACTGCCTGCAAAGATAGGAATGACCCTCCCAAATTACTGGCTGTCACCTCCTGTCACTTACTAGATACACACAAGCTACAAGAAGCATAGAGCGATTGCAAGATTTCCAAGTAAAGCATTCAATTACTAGGGAAATCCAGAATAAAGATTGCTTGCGGAGCCTTTGAGAAGCTCTCGAATCCTTCCAAGCACCCTCATTTTACTCCCATGCTCACAAAATGCTTTTTCCAATGGATTCCCACCTTGCACACCCCATGGGAATAAAAAGTGTGCAAAAGAATATATAAAAATCTGCAGATCAGACCCCAGGGGAGCAACCAGAGCTGTAGAAGTGAATGCACAAGGTTTGGGGTGGGTAAGTTACCCAGTATCATACAGGTGACAGAAAGGGGGAAAATGTGCAGAGGAATTAGCCTGTATGTGTTAAATATTAGGGACTTCCAGCAAAGTATCTTTTTGTTGGCTATGCCATTATATTTCTTATATGCATAACTGAAAGGAATAGTCTGAGCTGTGCATTTCACGGCGCTGAAGTTACCTCTGAAGTCACTAACCCAGAATGACCTTGCTGTTTGGTGACTCACCCCAATGTTATTTTCCTGTAGGTTTGCTCGGAGTGATTAAGATTGGTTTGCCTGTAAGTGCTGCTCTACATACACATATATTACCTTAACCAAGGAAAGCTCCCACACCTTCCCTTGTTTATGCGTATTGTACGTGACACAGATTGAAAGTTAAATGTCACAGTCCTTATTTACACGGTAGCATGTGAATATAACCTACTTTTAAACTTTCTCCTCCTTTTCTCAGCTGTTTTCTCACCCTTCAGCACAGCTACTTGTATAACATGGAGCAAATGGAGATGAGGAGGTTATAGCTGCTCCGGTAAATCCAGATCTGCGGATTTTACAGGTTATCTCAATCACCCCCTTCAGTCAGACAGTAAAATTCCCTTCCACAAGTAGCCCATAGAGAAAATCCTACCTAATAATCCAGTATTGGGTGCGACATGGGGGCAGTTCACTAAAAGCTGCTTCTCCATCACTCCTGGGTTTTCAAGCTGGCCACGATGATACGTTGGAGCGGCCGGGAGCTGTTTGGACAGGCATGGAGAGCCGGGATGCAGTTGGGATCCTGTTCCAACAAGCCTTTGCAGGGAGCACCGGAGTCTCCAGCTGGTCTCATCCCTCATCACTCCCTGAATGACATAAAAGGAGCCTGGAGCAAAGCTCAGGACCTGTCCTTCCATCTCAGGACCTCTTAAAAATATTTCCAATAAAGGTGCCTGTGTGTGTGTGAGCTCCAGGGGAAGCCACCTTGTTTCTTAGGCTCATTTTGTATTGTTTCTGAGTCAAAGCTCAGTATTTTGGTGGCCTTGAAAGCAAAGTTTAAATTCCCATTCACTGATGAATGCTGTGAATGAGCAAGGTACGTAAAGACTATCTTTTGGTAAATGTTAAGATATTTGTGTAATAGTAAGAAATACAAGGGAGACATGAAGCATATGTCTATTTTCAAGTAATCTCAAGTACATGACCTATGGAGGCCTTATTTTTTTCACCGTGATGCTACAGACTATACATCTTTTTCAGAAAGTAAAATGCAATGAGTGAAGCTTCTGAATCTTGACCACGTAAGAAACATGCAAAGATAAAGGAAAATTAATACCACAAATGAACCCCCAACCCTATCCCGCCCAGAGATGGCTCCCAAGACATCAGATACTTCGTAAACCAGAGAAGGGATCCAGGCCATGTGGAACTGGGATGGTCTTGAGAAATAATGAAACTTGAAAAATAATTCTTGAGACCAAATATTCATTCATGTCTAGTTCTAGTGTTCACAGTTCTGCTGTGGCCCAATGATTTAGCTCCTCATTTATGATACAGTAAATGAAACTCAGTTTATAATGTTGAGCTAAACAGGTAAATCTGTTTAATTCTTTGCCGCTAACTCACTTTGCAAGTGTCAGCTCTTCCTCCCCTTCCCTTTATTCAGATTTACCCCATTGATGAGCTATGATATGAGCACAGCACTGAGGTGCAGCTGATGGAAATGTATAGGAGACCCTTGAAGCCCCGAAGAACTAAGATTACAGCTTGAACGCGGAGAAATGAGTTTCATTCCAGCAAATGAGCATGCAGCAAGTCAATGACAGCAGCAGCAATCAGTAATTTGGGTGTGTTGGTTTTATATTAATTTGTGGAGAATTTTCACGTTGGTTTTGGAGGTGCTGAGCAGCTCTTTGCTCCAGTGAAATCGGGATCATCCACAGGGGCTCCAGATCCCTCTACTTCAGGCATCTCCGTTTAGGCAGCCAAAAACTGGGTCAGGGCAAGGGTCCAATATTCCAGTGGTGAGCCTCCAAAATCCAAGACGCTCGGGGAATGCGTGCTGGGGAATAGTACGAGAATGTTTAAAGAAGAAGGGGAAAAAAAAGTTATTTTTGATAGTATTGATGGTTAAAATTTTGACATTTTTGATATGGAATTAAAAAAGGGAATTTCAATATCTCTCCGGATGCCAAGGGAGTTGCCCCCGAGCTGCAGACGGTGTCTGAGGGTTTGCAAAGCGCCGCGGGGCGGATCGCGCGGCTGGCACGGAGCAGCGCTTGGATCGCGCGGGCTTTCGAGGAGTCTCCCGGCGGGAATGCGCCGGAGCCGGGAATGCGGAGCGGCAAGAAGCCGCACGTCTGCGCGCTGCAGCCCCGCAGGCTTCCCAAGCCCGTCTGGGAGCCTCCCAGCCAAAATTTGGGGGATTTCACCCCAAAAATCCCCCAAACTCCCTGGTTTCTTTGGTGATCCTTGGACTTGGGGACACCTAAATGAAGGAGTTGACTCCACAGGTGGCCTCCGAGCTCCTTCCTTCTCTCCAGGCTGCATGTCCATGTGCAGGGTGCTGTTTTCTGAGGAATGGGGCGCTTTAAATATGTGAAAAAGTGGATTTTGGGGCTCTTTGGGGGCTTTCAGCATGAAATGGAGGGATGCTAGGGATGGAGGGCAGTGCAAAAGGCCTCTTGGTCCAGCGACAACAAGGGAGGATTGGAAAGTTACCTGGATCCCGTCCTGTCTCTGTTGAAACCGAACCCTTGCACAAAACGGGGAGATCTGCACCAAAACTGCTGCTTTCTGACAAAAATGTTCCGTCTGGGGGCCCAGGGTGGCTGTAAACAGCTCGGAGGAATTTGTGCCTGATACGGGGCAAAAACGAGCCGGGGAGCAGGCCCCGCGGTGGGAGGATGAGGGCATGGAAGAGCGAACGAAATGGGTTGAAACAAAGCAAAAATGTGGATCGTGTCTCTGCCTGGGTGGCTTTGAGCAAGCTACGCTGGCCACGTGAATACAACAACAAAACTTTTATTCACAGAAAAAATAGCTGCTTGCAGCAGCCGCGGCCTTATCCCTCCCTGGGCAGGAGGGCCGGGTCCTTAACGCCCTTTTTTGGGTGGGATTTCGCCCATTCCCTAGTTATTTTGGGGGGAATTCTGCTTTTCCCCCCCCCCCCGTCGCCGGGAAGGGCGGGAAGCGGCGGCGGGCGCTGAGGGGAGGCCGCGGCGCCGCGGGCGCTTCCGCTGGGAGCGGGTATAAGCGCCCGCTTCCCGCTTAGAAAATATATAAAAAAAATACGGAAATAAAAGAAAGGGAATGAAATAAATACCAGTGTGGCGCGTGCGGCCCCGAATATTGCGGATCGGGGGGTGTTTGGAAGGAGGAGGAGGGCAGCGGCCGCGGGGCCGCCCTCCGCCGGCGGCGTGAGGGAGCGCGGGGAAGCGAGGGGGTGGGAGCCGCGGCGGCGGCATTTGCATGGGCGGCAGACTGGGAATGAGGCGGAGCGGGCGCCGCTGCGCGCAGGCAG
>JAWLRI010000923.1:225759-310743 GCA_034781795.1 Crypturellus tataupa | reverse complement strand
GTGGCAGCGGCGCGGGCCGCTCGCGGTGCCCGCCGCCGCGCTGACATGGCCGAGGCCGCCGCGGAGCCGCCCGAGAGCTACCAGCTGCGGCAGGAGAACGAGCTCCAGGTGCTGGAGTCCATCTACGGGCAGGACTTCCAGGACCTGCGGCGGAACCGGGCCTGGAAGGTAGCGAGCGCCGGAGCCCCGGGGGTCCCTGCGCTTCCCTCTCTCAGCGCCCCTCTAGGTGCCCAAAGCCGCCTCTTGCCCCGAGCCTTGTGTCCGCCCGCAGCCGGGGGTCCCCCCTAGGCCCCACTGTTTGCTCCCCTTTTAGGGCCACCGCTGTCCCGTTGCTGCTAGACCTGTGTTTGATACAAAACGCCTGTCTATTAAACGTGGCTCATACCGAGCGTGTTGCTGCGTTTCCTGCTTGCAGTAGGCCGGGGAGCTCCCCTCCCTCCATTCCTCTCCGGTGAATGGAGGGAGAAGTAGGGGCAAAGCAGGTCTCCCTGGTTCTCATCGTGTCCCCCCTCGGGAGGGCAGCAGGAGCCACAGAAGGCGCCCAGGGAACATCGTAGCGCTCCCTTGCTGGCATGAGGTCCTGTTACTTCGTGGCCTCTAGTCCTGTTACTTCTTGCCTGACACGTCCGGTCTCTTACTGTTTGCCCCGCGTCCTCCACCTCTTTGTCAGTCCGCTCTGTAAGTGGCGTCCCGGGTAATTAATCCCATGGGCTGTTACATCCTTTTGGTAATTAGTGCTGTGCGTATGACTTGTCTTTTAATTAACTGTCACGTATACTTTTTATGTTTCCTCTTAATTCATTTCTTTACCAACTAGTTGCACACCTGCTTGAATAATTTATCTCCTCAGCATATAGTATGTGTTGCTGAAGTTTTTGCATATTTATTTTGCAATTTCTGCGTATATGTAGGTTTATTCTGTCTGTGGCTCTTTCCATGAGAACTTAATAGATTAAATTTCACCTTTTTTTTTTTTTTTTATTACAACTAATTAGTGCCTAAGTCTACTAGTCGTTGTTCTTTTCTACTTCTCTTTCATATTCACAGTGTTTTCTTGAGTTTTTTTTCCAAGTGACACTCTCTTCTTGTACCTGGAGGTACTGGTCACTCATTTAAGTTGCCTGACTTCACAGTTATTGCCATCGTTAATTTTTGCCCTTTTTTTTTGTCTTTGTGTAATGTTTTTATTTGCGATATTCCATAAATAAACCGTCACATTTATTTCTTTCTATTTTTCATATTAAACAGAGAAGGAAGGTCCTAACTGTAAAACCTCCTTTCTGCTCAGTCTGATTTACCTAATAACTGTAACTGTACTTACTTGAAGAAGCTCTAAAAATAAGCAGGATGAACTGGGATAATCAGTGAATCAGTTCACATTATCACTGAGCAGTACTGATATCATTTATATATGTGTGTGTCTGTGTGCATAGTAGTTTGGATGGATGTCTAGACTGAATTCTAACATAATGTAGGCCATGGAAATTGTGTGCAATAATTCCTGTTTAGTAAAAATATAATTAAATCAAATTCTTTGGTTTCCATTTTAGGTACAACAACCTCCAGAAATTAATTTAGTTCTGCGCCCTCAGGGATTAACTGGTGATAATGAAGTATACGCCAAAGTTGATTTATGGGTTAAATGTCCACATACTTACCCTGATACGTGAGTGAACATTAACATATAATCTTTTTATTTTTCCCTTCTGGATATTTTTCTTTGTTTTCCATAGTAAAATGTAAGCTGAAAAATATGTAGTTTTATTCACTGTTGTTATTCTTGCTGTCTGCATGTCAGTATTAAGACTGTAGTATTTTAAAGTAGGTTACAGTAAAACTGTGCACCTGACATGGATGTGGTCCCTTGAGCAATGGAGAGGAACGCCCCTGCTAGTAGGAGACCTGGTGGTCCCAATGTTTAGCTTGAGGAAACACAAGCATAGGTGTGCCTTCTGGTGGCTGAGTGTCCTTTTTGAGCTTTTTCATCTCATGACCTCTTCTGCTCAATTGGGGACTGAATCTTCACTTTTAAAACAATCTATTGTCCTAGTTTTATCTGCTGTTCCTGTTTTTTTGTTTGTTTGTTTTATTTTCTCTGAATTTATCTTTTGGGGGACTAATGACAGTTTTCCATACAGAACATAGAAAGGCTTGCAGGTGATCAGGATCTTCCTGGTTTTGGATTGGCAAATAATTGTGCAGGTCAGTGTTGCTCTGAGAGCATGGAACAAAATGATTCATTGAGTTCTTCTAGCACTGGTCATGTCCACAGCAAAACTCCCACTAGCCCATCCATTTGTGCAATGGCCTGAGTGGTGTTAAAAAGGGAGTGTTATTCCTCCCTTCAGGTGTTATTCATCACTCTTCAGGTGATAACTCAGCTCTGCCCTGCAACACAGGATGCAGCAACCACTATTAATTTTTATTAATGCTAGCATAGTTGCAGATGTTCTATTTTTCTTTTAAAAAAAATCCATTTTGTTTATTTTTTTTTGCAGCAAGTTTCTTTACATTTGTGTCACCTGTATCCTAGTAGATAATATGCTAGTTAATAAATTTAAACAATAATTAACTATTTATTAATATATTAGTAAATAAATTTAAACACATAAATGTTAGAACATTTTATAATATTTTTAAATAGCTCATGTAGATTACTAGTTGAAAGCTGAATTATAAGAGATTTCAGTTTTTGTTTTTTCTGGTAGACCTCCTGTTGGTTATAGCTATCTCCAACCAGAAAAAATAACGCTAGTAATCATGAAATAGTTGTTTTATTCTATATTTTGTATGTAATATTTATGAACTGCTTATTTGATCATTGTCTGATTGCCAGGTCACTGTAAACTCCCAACCATTTGCCTCACCCTTTAAATCTTTTATCATCTTTTTGTGTCTTACACAATTACTTTCTACAATTTTTAATAAGGTACTTTTTTCTGCTCTCTTTTTTTGTACTTTCCTATTTCTTCTGCCAGTGTTCCTGAAATAGAACTAAAAAATTCAAAAGGCTTATCAAATGAGAAAATAAATGAATTAAAATCTGGGCTAGCAGAATTAGCAAGACAGCGCTGTGGAGAGGTAAGTGTTTTTTTACTTCCCTGAGAAGTGAAATTGTTTTTTAAATAGTTCTAAAAAAACAAGTAGGGTAATCAAATACACGCACATTGGAAAAAAATTAGTTGTATTGTTGCTAAGGAAGGAGAAAATTACTTTCTTAAGAAACATTTTCTGATTAGTGAGAATTCGGAGTATGCATGCCCTAAAAATGCAGTGCCTCTGTAAATATTGCAATTTGTATCCTCGTTGAGGGACAAGTGAAATAAGAGTTATTTCATATTATGAAGGGTCATAGTTAACTATAAAATTGGGATCTTTCTGCCCCTTGTATTTTAATTTGAGTATTTTACATGACTATCTATAGGCAGTTTAAGGAAGCAATGATTACATAGACAGTTTTTCACTACCTGGTTCACTTAGCACAGAAGCAGAGGCAGGAGATCTCTGCTTCTTTTTCGAAGCCAGTGCAACTAGCTGCAAAATTTTGCACTGAAAGCAAAATATTCTCCAAGTTGGCCTACCATCTGTATAGTACACTTCTCTCTTGTTCATAAATTTTTATGCAGGTAGTTTCAAATGAACTGTTTTAGTCAGACATTATATTATTCCAGTTCTGTTTAATATCAAAGAATTTCCTCAAAAACATGTTGGTATATTTGGAAGTGAACAGTTTAGCAGTGTACATTGGATTTTTTTTCTTTGTTTTTCATAATAAATGTGTCAGGGACGATTGAGAGCAATAGTTGAAATAAAGTTCTAAGTGTATTTTGCAGTATGGTAGGTTTGAGAATGCCTCAACTACCTGACAAATTGAAGAGTGGATGGATTTTCTTTAGTTATCTAGATTCTTTTTTTTTTTTAATACTTTAGTATAAATGCATGGTTACCTTTCTTCCAGAATGGTAATCAGAAAGATATTTTACTCCGCACATGGAAGATATGTGCATATTCTGCTATTCTTTCTGTTCCAGATTGCCTTCTGGCTTCATTCTTATGTGCAAGCAGGGAATTCAGTGTAGGAGGATTTACTAAATGTCAGTCCGCTACAGGAGATGCTAAAATTTGGTATGGTCACTCTCCCAACTGTGCATGGAAATTAAGCCCAATGCTTCTAATGATTCTGCTGGGAATCTTTTTAATGTACTGTTGTTTTAATTTTGGAGATGTGGTAGTCTATTAGTTCTAAGAATTGTGTAAATTAATAAAGAGATACCACTAAACTGGTGAAAATGCAAATCCCAACAGCTCAACAAGTCATCAGTTCGCACCTAATTCAAATAAGCAGCAACTGAAAATTGTTTGCAAATAAGTAAACCATCCAATAGGATTTGGATGATTTTTAGTGTAGTTCTTAGTTGTGATATGAATGAGAAGTTCCTTTAGTGTTCTACAGTTATAACCATTAATCTAGTTGTAGAGGAAAGATTGGATTTAATAAGAAGCAGTGAAATAACTTTTTCTTAGTGGTATGTACAGTAATATCCACGTGCAAAGTGATAATACTTTTTTTGTGGCTTATATGTCATAACTGCATATCTTTGCAAAAATACCCCTAACACAAGGAGATGAGGATGGGGTTTGATTGGTTGTTTTGTTTGTATGAGAGAGGATGCTTGAACTTGGCTTTCTTTCGCCATCTCTGCTACCACAGTCAATGATTTTTTATGTTGCAGTTAATAAATATATATGTTACAGTTTTATGTTACATTAATAAATAGTTCTGACAAAGAAAGACCGAATAATGGTAAATTCTAGTAAGTCACACCCTGCTCCTGCTGTGTTATTCTTAGAAGTTGTCAGTTACTAAACTGATCTGCTTTTGCCTTAAACTGTTTTGAACATTGTGTGCCACTCATGTTTATCTTCTTTCAGGTTATGATTTTTGAACTTGCAGACCACATACAGTCATTCCTCAGTGAGTATAATAAGCCACCTTCCAAGTCCTTTCATGAAGAAATGCTAAAAAATCATCAAAAGGAACAAGAAAGATTGGCCCAGGAGGAACTGCGTAGGGTACAAGAAGTTAAGAGAAGAGAGGAGCAGGAGGTAAGTGAAATTGTGAAGAAAGTGTGAAGAAACCTGTGTTCTTAAAATAACGTTATCATGATTTTGTAAATTATCTCTTCATATAATACCTTTTGAGCAATAAATCTGTATTTTAGCAAATTATTAGTTGGTCACACCTGTCATTCTCAGTTGATCAATAAGTACCATATGAACTATTTGCCACTAACTTTTACTGATGTATGTTTAACCCTCAGAAAACTGAAAGAAACACAAATGTTGATGATCAACCCTGTGAAAACTATTCATGTAGTTTTCTTTTGTCTAAGGCTCCATTCTCCTATATCACACAGTTGTTGCTGTTTTTCTAACTCAGGAGCGCTAATTTGACTTCTTTTTTTTATTATTATTATTATGCGATATATAAATACTCTTAAACACTGTTCAGTAGCTTTCTTTGTTAGAATAAGATTAACAGTACTGAATATACTGTGGCATGTCGAGTAACACTGAAATTCTTTTCAGCAACGTGAAATCCTTGATGAGATTCAGAGAAGGGAAGAAGAGAAAAGAGAAGAAAGGAAAAAGAAAGAGATTGCCAAACAGGTATTCTTTTAAACAAGAGGGCAAAACCATTGCAATAATTTTTTTTCTTCTCCTCAGTCCTGTGGTACATACTTAGGAAATTTGAGGAAAATTACACCACTAAATTGTTCTGGACATCTTTTTCTCATCCAGTGCTTCTAATAGGACTAGATTTAGGAAGTGTTCTTTCTTCTTGATTGTATGGGAGTTATTTCTGAAAGAAAATCAACTGTAGGGCAGATTTGTATGTCAGCATCTCTTCAATGAGATGGATATTTTCAAATATACATTGAATAAAGATGTTGGTGTGTTTTCAGTTCCAGTAAAGCAGCCTTATGTTCTTACTGTATACCATGCTTAAATACATTTCTTGAATCTCAGTGCTCTGCTTCTTCCTTGTTCTCATATACATCTTTGTTATGAAAACTTATTTCTGCTTTTTGGGTGACTTTGCATGATAGTTGAAGTATTATCCATATATACCGAGAATAGGAGCAGCTTCTTTATTTACTCATTGTTTCTTTTCTGATTCAAAGGAACGTCTGGAAATAGCTTCTTTGACAAGTCAGGAGAATTGCCACAGGAAAGAGACTACAGGGTACAGAGCTGTTCCCAGTTCAAATGGGGGATGTTTGGAACAAGGAGGGAACAATAAACACCGTCCAAATTCAGCTGGGCGATCCAAGTATGTATTTTTCTTTCTTCATTAATTTCTTACGAGCGTGTGATATGTTGGCAGTTCCAGATAAAATTAATTGTATTTCCACTAACAAAGGATTTAGAATAGTGCACAAAATCGGAGCTTATGCTTGTCTCAAAGATCTACTGTAAAGATAGTGTATTGTAACATTCCCTTGCAGAGAATCAGCTTACACTGGTCACAAACAAAGCAGATTCTTAAGAGTTACCAGAAAGCTCTTGTGCTGATACATAACTCATTTAAATTAGAATTTCTGATGGTGTAGGTAGACACTAATGAGGTTTTGAATGTTTTATTTTCATTTGCTAAGCACCAGTGGAGTATCTTTAGATATAAAACAATTAGAAAACTGTCAACTAGTTCATAGTAGTTTTGATGTCTTAAATTTTATTTGTCTCTGCTTTATAAGGTTGTTTTCCAAGATTAGAAGCAAAGACAATGGCATAGCTAGAAGAGAAAGGCTGGAAAAGAAATTGTGCTAGCCAACTGTATGCTCCATTTTGTGCCTGTCGCTGTTTTTCAATGTGTTGTTTAGAAGTGGCAATTTAAAGCATTATTCCAGGAAGATGCTTCTTTGAAATGTATTAATCACTTATTTCAACAGCTGTGATTACGATGACTGACAATTACTTCTGATTATCTTGGATTCTAATCATTTCATTTATAAAATATATTTGAATTTAGAAAGCCAGATGCGTTTTTTGTAGAATTTTCCTTATACAGCACTTAAGAGAAGTTCAAGTGGCATCTCTTTTGTACATCTTTTTTTGTTTTTTCCCCTTGTTTTTTTAATAAATTCAATATTTTGAAAGAGCTTCTGCATTACCTACATGTATTCATGTGATCTGTTCATCTGATTGCATTTATTTGGCAAGTTCCCTGTGTAATGCAGGTGTTTTTATTAATTCTGAAGTAGATTATACCCAGAAGTAACAGAGGTTGATTTAGGTTTCTAATCTAATTAGACTTTCTAATCTCATGTGCAGCTTTGTGTGTGCATGGGAACAGAAACACTCCAGTCAGGCTTACTCTGACAATGTTTTTTAAACACTAAGTACAATGTAGTAAAAAGTATTACATAAATCTATTTGAAATATGCAATTGAATAAAACAGCCTCTGTCAGAAATTATCATTCATATTTCTATTAATGGTACAGATAACAGCTGGAATTTGTTAAAAGGTTTAGTTTAGATTAAAAATTTATCGAATGTCTTCCTTTGTGCAGCTTGGAGAGAGAAATCAAGTTAGACCATTTGATTGGCAGAAGCTTTTAATAGTGAGTTTCCTGGACTGCAGGCCCAGTAGAATTTAAAAAGTACATATGTTTTCTGTTTTCTTTAGGAAAGGCACAGCGTTCTGGAACTATTTAGGTTTGGGACTTTTGTTTTCTTTTAGTTTAAACAAAATTTTCATTTTTCTTGAAGAATGAATATAGAAGAGCAAAGGAAGCAAATGGAAAACCCATATTGAGCCAGGAAAAAAATTAAACTGAAGCTGGGTCTAACTTTATAAACTGCATATATTTTCTTTTGTAATATTTTGAAAGATAATGCAGATCAGATAAATTTTATTTATTTTTCAGAACCATAGTATGTTTACTTTTTTTCTAATTGGAAATGTGAAACCTGACCTGCAGAAGTATTAAGTCCTGAATTCAATTTTTTTGCTGAGAAGGCAGTAAATGCAGGCTCCCAGTGCAATGTATTGTTGCTACAATGCTAGATTCTAACCAGACTTGCATGTTTGCACTAGCTCAGTATCTTTGAAATCAGTAAATTTGTCATTCGATGAAGGGTCTTTGAAAGCTGATTCTATTGCTGAAGCAGTATTTTTGGTTAATGGCTAATTAGCTTTTTGAGACTGGGAAAAATGTTCTGTTCCCATTGCAGACGAGAACGGCATCTTTCTCTTGGTAATACTGAAGAGTCACCTGGAAATTATGAAGTTTTGAACTTTAGTACCAGTGGTACTGGGCAGCTTATTGTCCATAAAGGAAAATGTATAGGTAAGCAGAATAATATTTGCAGCTGTGTTTTTTTGAGTAGTGATTTTTTTTTGTTTGTGGTTTCTTTTTTTTGTCTCCTTATTTGTTTGTGGAGAGTTGTAGCACTTAATAGTAGCACTTGTTGTGTTTACATAAATTCATATTTATTGTCTTATCCAACGGACGCAAGTCACATTTCAAAAATTTAACAATGTGAGGAGTGTACAAAACAACAAGACTGGAAGAAGAGTATTTTGGCATATAAGATGTCTTGGTAAAGAGTGAGAGTGAGTAATAAAAAGTTATTTTGTGACAAATTTTTTTTTTTTGTTTTCTTAGTTGACTTCTTCAGATTCAATTACTTAACTGAATGACAGTGCTCTGCCACAAAACTTTTCAACATTTTTATATTCTGTACATAACTAAAGTAATCCTGAGAATCATTTGCTTTTAAATTTAATTAGCTGGCTTGTCAGATACCCATTGCTACCAGGCAAGAAACCGCTGAGCTGTTGGTAACATGGGTGAAACCAGTGAAAAGCACAGGGCTAGAAACCTCCATTGCTGCTGATAGCAATGGGGTTAAAGCAGCAGTTTTCTCTAATGCTTAAGTGTAGTCAAGAGTAGGAAACTTTCAGAGCTAATTAGGATCTAAAAGGCCTCCCTGAAGTGTCTGTGTGAATGAACCATCAGGTGTTTTGATTGTGGGTTTTTTTGTTGTTGTTGTTTCTTTGTTTTTTGTATAGGCTTTACCTAGTGGACAAATGGGCAGTGTGAAAGTCTCTGGGGCAAACAGAATTTTATTATTTTACAATTCAAGGAATATATACTATTCTATGTAGAGTTCAGTGTTTACTCAACAAGAGAAGTGTTAGTTATTGAAAGCTGATTTTGTTTTTGCATATACATCCATTTATGCAAATACACTATTGTTTTCAGGATTTTTCTTTGACTGCTGCTAGCATTATGTTTATGGAACATTCAGTTTTATCAGCACAGACATTTTGCATACCCTAATTATGAACATAGTTAGATAGCTTTGTGTTTCTAGAGTTGAAGAAAAAAAGGCTTACGTGTGTTTCTTCAGAATTTGCCAGAGTTTTGCCAACCCCTTGGAGGGAAGGGGGACAGCTTCTTTTTTCATCTCTGTGTATAGGGAAAGATGAACAGCTTGGTAAATCGATTTACAATGCATTGGAAATTCGCAGTGGAGAATTTGTGTTAGTATATGAGTGGGTTCTGCAATGGCAAAAGAAGATGGGAAAATTTCTTACAACACATGAAATAGAAAAAATTGAGAAGTCTAAAAAGCAGGTAATACTTTTTTTGTGTTATTATAAGCTCTAAGAGGTTGCCTGTGCTTTTCTTGTGGCTGTTAATATATATTGAACTTAGGGTGAAAAGGCTGAAAATGCCAGTGTTAGAGTACTTCTGTTACACAGGAAGGTGGGTGTTTTGGGATAATCAAGGGTTTGTCTGCGAGGATATAAATGCAAGAAGGTATATTTGCAAGTAGGCATAAATGTAACATACACAAAGTATATCTAGAATATGTGATAATCTCACTCTTACTTGAAAAGGAGACATTATAGATATGTGACAAGAACTTTTGCTTCTTCAAGATAAGCTTCATGTCCTCTTTCTTCAGAATTTTATTTAGTATTTTATTACTTTGTTACGTATTTTAGTAATGGCATGTTCGTGAAACTTGACACTTGTTATGTTGTGTTTCTCTAACAGCTCCAGGGTGCCGAAACAGAGTTCAGCTCCCTGACGAAGCTCAGTCACCCAAACATAGTACATTATATATGTATGAACCTTAAAGAGCAGGATGATTCAATTGTGGTGGATATTTTAACGGAGCACATCAGTGGGTGCAGCCTTTCGTCGTACTTGTGCAAGGAGACTCCGCTTCCCATTGAGCAGCTGCGCCACTACGTGACCCAGATTTTGTCAGCTCTCGACTACTTGCACAGTAATTCAGTGGTGCACAAAGTTCTCTGTGCTTCCAGTATTTTGATAGATGCTGAAGGAAACATCAAAGTGACAGACTACAGCATTTCCAAGCGCCTAGCTGACATCTGCAAAGCAGATGTTTTTGAACAAACCAAAGTTCGTTTTAGTGAAGATGCTCTTCCCTACAAACCAGGGAAAAAAGGAGATGTGTGGAGTCTGGGCTTACTTCTAATCTCTCTGAGTCAGGGCCAAGTAATCAGGGAATATCCAGTTACTGTTCCTAGCAATTTACCTGCTGACTTTCAAGATTTTCTGGAAAAGTACGTGTTTGTTCCTATTATCTTTTCTCCCTTGATTTGTAAAAGACAAGACTTTCTTGAACAATTTTTCAAAAGAACACCTAGATCCCACAATGTCTGTAGTCCATATTTTTCAGAGAAGAGGTGCTTACCCCACGCTCGGGCTACTAACCTTGGGGTTAAGGGGGACGGGTCTGGTCCTGTCTTCTGCTGTGTCCTACTGCTAACTTTCTGTCTCTATTGACAAGTTATTTAATCTTTCTTCACCTCTTATTCCTGCCTGAATGATGAAGGTGATGATAGTTTCTTAAATATAAGAAGTATTTGGAATACTTAGGCCTGATTTGGAATAACTCTTTGAAAAGTTCTCTTGTGATTTTTCTCACAGATGTGTTTGCTTGGAAGATAAGGAAAGGTGGAATCCTCAGCAGTTGTTACAACATAGTTTTATAAACCTTCCACGAATTAAGATCCCAATAGCAGAAGAAAATGCAGATGGTAAGGAACTCTGTTCTTTCCATTTCCTGCAGTATACACAGTTTCAGAAGATCTGAACTGTGCTAGAGCATCACATGTCTGTGCTTGTGCAAGTGCTTTATATCATAGACCATATCCCTTGATGTTCCTTGGTTTGCTGAGGTGGACTGACTTTGTTGTGTCATCAGTGGAGGAAGCTGATCTTTAGCTGAAAACACTCACTTCTTGCATAGTGTGAATGTCAGCCTTTACTTGGTCCTTTGGCAGATTCTGATCAAGTGAAACCTTCTTCCTCATTATGTTCTTGTCAGAATCACTTCCTTTGCCCGGTATGATGTATTAGTAATTGAAAGCTGTGTTAAGGTTTGTGTTTCTGTCTGGACTTAACACTGCTCAACACAGCACTTCTGTATTTTAGGTTTTAGTTGTCCTTTAGGACAACTCCTGTTTTCTAGGGTTTTCCTTCTTCCTAATATTTATTTAACATTTTCTTGTGCTTCACCTGCACCCCATACTGCCAGTGGTGGTAATTTTGATGTCCTTATTTCAGACTCAGCAGGAATTGATTGCCTTGAGACAGTTGTGCCCAGCAGTCAGATCTCCAGTGCTTCATTCTTCACAGAAACACAGAAGCAATTTTCACGTTACTACAATGAGTTTGAAGAGTTAAAATTACTTGGCAAAGGGGCTTTTGGAGCTGTCATTAAGGTATGGTATGGTAAAAAAAAATGATTTCCCAAAATATATTTTGTTTGGAGGATGCCTTTGTTTCATCTGAAGCAAAACAATGTATTCAGTGTGTGCTTGGCTTCATTTATTATTTTCTAGTGCTATACTCCTGTTCCTAGCTTGATATGTGGGATTGAATAGGCTGAAATGTTTTGTGAAAGGTAATCTGTGCAGAGGTCTGTCAGTATAGGGAAGCTTGTGTTTGCATTACAGTCCCTGGTGGAAAGAAAACTTCCCTCTTTAAGGAAATCATTCTACCATGTTCTGCTGTCTCCTCTTGGTGTAAGCCATTTTTAAGAATTTGACTTTAGATTTATTTGAATTTTGCAGGTGCAAAATAAGCTTGATGGCTGCTATTACGCTGTGAAACGTATCCGCATAAACCCTGCCAGCAAGCAGTTTCGGAGGATTAAAGGGGAAGTAACACTGCTTTCCCGCCTGAACCATGAGAATATTGTGAGGTACTACAACGCTTGGATAGAAAAGCATGAAAGTCCCATTCACCACGTGTCATCGTGTGAGACCACAGAAGACAAAAGACTGCCCACCAAGGCAGACCCTTTCATCCTTCCCAATGAGGAGACAAATGATGTGGAAGCCAATGCTCCTCCACCTGTTTTAACGAGTTCGGTTGAGTGGAGTACTTCTTGTGAGAGATCCTCCAGCAACAAATTCAGCAGAGATGATCAAGAGTCCAGTGATGACGACGATGATGGTGATGGCGTGTTCTCACATTCCTTTCTGTAAGTAAGCTTCAGGGTTGGCACGACAAGGAGCAGCAGGACGGTTGCTTATTCCAAGTTTGTGTCTTTTATCATTCTCGTTTCTTTTGTTGAAGAGCATTCATTGTGTTTTTGTTCTGTCCTCACATACAGAAGTATTGCATTTGTCAGTAGTCAGGTAGCTGGGGGTAAGTTTGCGTGTAGGGGGATTTGTCATTTAAAGCTGTAAGAAGAAAATTTTGTTTTAGACTTCTAGAAGCTTCATATCTTTCATTTCAGAATGTATGGCTACTTAATTCTACTATGCTGTAAGTAATCATTTAATTACCAGTAACCAAGAAACATTTTAAATCCTACAAAATACTTATCTTTTGTTGCTTTTGTTGTTCTGATACTATTATTAATGTATTTCATATCAGCCTTTGTGTTTGGGATGGTTCTTCTGCTTGCAGTGTTGCTTATGCACTGCAATTGTAGTAAACATATCTCAATTTCACTTCGTGACTACAGAAGTTGAATTACACTGCTGCAAATGCTTTTTAAGAAAGAGATCTGTCAGAAGAAAAGTTTTACTTAGCTTTGCAAACAAGATACTTTTTTTTAAGTGTAGAAGTCTTGAGAAGAAGCTTAGATTTTCTTTTTTCAGCACAAGATCTTCAGGTTTCCCTGTTCTTATTCCCCAGTAATATTTATTTAAAGAATACCAAAACCTTTGTTTTATTTTTTTTTTTTTTTTTTTTTTTTTTTTAAACAGGCCAACCACAGATTCTGAAAGTGAAATAATTTTTGATAATGAGGATGATAACAGTAAAGGTCATCCTCTGGTAAGTCTAAAGTTAAAGCTATTGATAATGTAAAGATAATAAAACAGTTTTTGATAAACAGGTCATTTTGGACATTTTATTTGAATTTTGGGGCAGGTATAGAACTATATAGGGCTATGTTCCATCAGAACAAATGCCGTGCCACAGGATGAACTGCATACCATAAAATTAAAGAGTCTGATACAGCTAATTTGGAGTGTGTTTCTCTTAATGTTTGTTGAGCTAATTGTGAATTTCATTTTATAGTCATGAGCCTGATTATTGCAAGTTTAAGACTTGACGTTTGTGTTTCACACCACTTGCTGGGAAAGTCAGTGCACTACATCACTGGAAAACTGATGCCGTTTTCTGCAGTATATAGAATCTGTCACAAGCAGTGCTCATAATTTATAGGATTTATTTAATTATTTTAATGCCTGGTCTCCTTCTTCTTTATGTTGGAACATACGTTGGCATCACAAGGCTTTTCTCACTTGATAAGATGGCAGAAACAAAATCCGGGGCAGTTTGTTTTCCTGGGTAGGAAGTGGAAATTATTATTATTAAAAGTATTTACATGCTATATCTCAAGTTCTGTATGCTATCTTTTTTTGTCTTATTACTTTACAAAGGATGTTATATGTATTTTATTTTCTCCATTTTTTTAATGTGATAGACCCTGAGATTTCAGTTTCCTTCAGAGCTTCTGCAATGTTTTGTTTTCGGTATCTAGTTGTAGTAAATTGTTATTTATAATTACTTTGGAAGGGAGAGTTGGGTCTTGTCTTTTTTACAGAGGATCTAGAAGCAGTGATATTACAACAATGTTAGAACATTGCTTTACTTTTATTAAAATGCAGCCGTAGGTGGTCAGTTGACATAAATGTGTTTCAGACATTAAAAAATAATAGTATGCATAAAAATCCCTTCGACTACTTTCAGTAGCTATCTGTTACTGTCACTGTGATAAAGGATGAAGAATGCAATGAAAAGAATGGCAATGGAGAAGATGACAAGCCACCAGTGATTCAGACAGTGCATTACCTCTACATCCAGGTGAGGCTGCTCCTGATTTCAGAAACAAGCAGTGCTGTTTCATCTAACCTGTAAAGATTCATTGTTTTGTTTTTTTTTTTTTTAATTTGAGAAAATGAATCACATTTTAAAAAGCACAAAATGAGATTGAAGCAAAATGTTCTGTTGGCAGTAGGGTATTTTGAAGGGTAACGCTGGTGTTGTTCTGTGTCCTCTGTGAGCAGAAGGAAGATGCCCAGGGGCCACGCACCTTCGTGGGGCTCCGTAGCATCATCTGGCAGCAACATGCCAGACAGGAGCAGCTTGTTCCTGTCAACAGTGTGACAGGGTCACTTCCCTTTCTGCTGGACCAACCAAATCTGCCAGCCCTTGGCTCACCTTAGGATAAACAGGGACTAGGTGGAACATTTTAATATAAGCATCATAATAAGCTTGTTTGCATGTGGTAAGCATACCCATAGTAGAAGCTGTTAAGGAGCCTAGTAAAATAAACCCAGGGATGCTTTAGAAGCTGTTTTAAACATTATTTTTAGACTGGTTTCATCTCATTTCTAACGCTGATGTGGAAAATATACTGCTTTACAAGCTAATACAGTCATCACAGAAAATGGGATAATACCCACAAACTTTTCTATTTAGCTAAAACATATCTCAGAACAGTCCAGGCAACTGAACGTTTTTGTGATATTAGTCATTCCTGAATTGTGTATGAGAAGAAGCAAGCATCAATGTGCTTGCACGTATGCATTTCTAATAGTCTTTTTTTTTTTTATTATTTCTGTTTCTTCTGCTCTTTATCCCTCCATGTACAACTGAAGATGGAATATTGTGAAAAGAGCACATTAAGGGATACTATTGACCAAGGTTTATATGAAGATACTAACCGACTTTGGAGACTCTTCCGAGAAATTTTGGATGGGTTGGCTTATATTCACGAAAAGGTTAGTAAGTATGACAGTATGACAGTTGTAATGTCTCCATAATATATATTTCATGTCTGTGTATTGCTTTTCCTTGTTCTGCACATTTTTGATTCTTTGATCATGTAACTGTATATAAACAAGATTTGTTCCTTACCCATTGCATTATAAATCTGTCACAGGGTTCCAGAATATTCTATCGCAAACTTGAATTTGGTAATGAATCTCTCTAGATATTTTCTCTTGTCGCAAAAAATTGTCAGGATTAAAAATACTGTGTTAGGTATTTTTTACCACTGAAAACAGTTTCTAGCCTCTGGGCTGCAAGCTACAGTCTTGTTTTAAAGATAATTATTAGTAACTTAGTGCAGTAGTTTCCCACTACCTAAAAAAACAGTATGATATGTAATAACTGTTTTCAAGGCTGCTTATAGAGAGTCTCTTCTATAGAGGGTTTTACTTTGAATTGTGCTTATTTTGCCTCATATTCTATCTTTTTCTCTCTCCTTTCCCTGCTGTAACAGGGAATGATCCACAGAGACTTGAAACCTGTGAACATTTTTTTAGATTCTGATGATCATGTGAAAATTGGCGATTTTGGTTTAGCCACAGATCATCCAGCAAATGCGGTAAGTACATCTAAAAGTGAATGAAAAAATATTTGATGCTGTAATAACATGAAAAATTGAAATAAAAATAATGTTCACGAGACTATACTGTGAATAACACTTCTTTTTTTCTTTCCTAAGGCTTTAGAATTAAACCTTTTTTTGTGAACTAAAACAGCAGGAAAGACATCAGAAACAGTCAAAGTGACATTTACTAAAAGAACCCTTTTTTTTTCCTAATTTCAGGTTGTCTCCAAGCAAGAAGAAAGTCATTCAGACAATTGTGCTAAGTCTGACCCATCAGGTTAGTGTATATATAAAACTTATTCTAACTCATTTTAAGCAGTCTTATGTGTGACAATCTTGTGTACTCTGTTAAAGAGAATATTTCCATTCATTTTTGAAAATAAAAACCTAGTTTGCTTGGGTTTTGATACTTTATATAATAGATTAAATTTTGTGTTTTGAGACAAAAATATATTGTATGTCTTAATGTGAGTGTAGTGGAAGTGAAATCTGGTGTCATTGTGTGCTGACAGAGTAAAGTCTATAAAATTATACAGGCAGATCCTTGACATGCAAAGGTAGGAACTGTCTGCTTGGCCAACTGTTGAGGAATACCTGGGTGTCCCACTCAGGACTACATTACTGCCTGGAGTAAATGACAACAAAAGATAACAGGTTTCTCTGAATTTGCTGCTGCTGCTTTGCTACTTTCCTGAAACTAATACTCTTATTTCTTGCCATTTAGGTAGTTTGACAGGGATGGTTGGTACTGCACTGTATGTCAGTCCAGAGGTCCAAGGAAACACTAAATCTACATATAATCAGGTATAATTAAATAAACTTAATAAAATGGCAGTCTAGAGATTCTAGGGTACCAACTACAACTCAAACCACTCATGCTCCAAAATGATGAATTCAGAGCAGAGCAGGAGTATGCTTTGACTTTCGAGATGAGCAAGGGAAGGAGAAATATTCCTTTGAGAGGATACTGAAGGTGGAAGGATGTAGGCAGATAGCTTTATCTGTTGGGCTGTGACCAAGGTGAAGTTGGGGACGGATAATCATGGATGACCTTTATAAATGAACAGGGTGGGAATATTACAATCTGTTGAGGACTTTAAAGTAAAATTTCATTATAAGAAGTATATATTGCTCTCCTGCATTTCCAATCTGATATTGAGGGGTTTGGGACTGGGGCTGCATTTTTTTTTTTCTTAAAGAGAATTCTGTTCATGTGCAGAGATAAGATACATTTCCAAGCAATGATTTTTTTCAAAGGAAAATCTAGTGTTTTATTTCATGGATATGTTGCAAGATGGAAAGCACTGAAGATTATCAGACTTTAAGAGATTGTTTCATTTAAAAGGAATTATAGTTTGAATATATATAGTTTGAAGCCCAAACCTTCTAGGCATTAATATATTATGAAGTTTAACCAAAACAGCATTGTTTTTTCTACTGTTACCTTTTGGCAGAAAATTCACAGGTATTGCATTTAAGTTTTCATTTTTTTCTTCCTTAGAAAGTGGACCTGTTCAGTCTGGGGATAATATTCTTTGAAATGTCCTACCACCCCATGAGTACTGCATCAGAAAGAATCTTTGTTCTTGGTCAACTAAGACTAGTAAGTGTGCAGAGAGTGACTGTGCATGTGAAATGGCACAAAAAAGTATGGAAAGCTAAGCAAAATGGTTTCCATAGAAAGACCTTAAAAAAAGTTATGTCATGTAACAGAAAAGAAGAATAAAATTAGAGCTGCTAGTGACCTATGCCGTGTGTAATTCCTAATGATATTAGTACCAGTCAATGCTTGCCTCTGTGTCAGTGAAAATTAATCTTTATAGTGCAAAACGTTAGAGGTTGGAACGTTAGATAAAAGAGATCGTGAGCTTAGTACACCTGGGTGCAGACCTTTTGGGTCTTGATCAGGAACAAGTTGGTAGACTAGAATTGTACTTGGTAAATGTCTTTGAATGTGCATTGTTTCTCAGTTAATTTTATAGAACCTCATAAAAGCATTTCAGCTACATTTTTCTTACTCTTAGCTCTTCAAAATAAATTTGCTGTGTGGGTTTTGTTTTCCCTGTGGGCTATGAAAATGCCTGGTCTCACTGCTTAAAGATGTAGGACTTAAAAATAAGGGTAGCCTGCACAAGCCGGACTGCCTATTCTAATTCAAACATATTTCTGTTTTTATAGCCCACTATTGTATTTCCAAAAGACTTTGATGAAATAAAGCACGCAAAGCAGGTAATTTTGAAGACATTTTAACTATTAAGTAGTTAATTAACTATTTAATTATTAAAATTATTAACTATTAAACTTTATAACTATCTTCTGTCAAGAAATGTTAATTATCATTTTTCCCCCCACTTAATTTGAAACTAACAATCTCTACCAAATTACTATTACATGGCATTAGAACAAATGTAAAAAAATCTCAAAAGAGTAAAGGAAGTAAAGTTACTACTATCCACAAAGTTCTCTGAGCAGAGAAATAAAAAGTTCACTCACAAATCTTCTTAAATTCTAAGTGTCAATTCTGACTCTCAGGTCAGATAAATTGCTGCTGTGATTTAACTCTGCTTTAATCTTTTGAAAGGGTCTGTGTCACAGAACAGAAAGAAAGTATGCAAGTTAAAATGATATTCTGAGTTTGGAAACAACTGCCAAGAGGTATTCTGGCAATTGGGACAGCCAAAACGCAGTGGATTTGAATGTTTTTTTTTTCCTTTTTTTAATCTCATTTTATTCAATGAGGCCTCCATGACTCAGGAATGAAGTGGTCCAGAAGAGATTATACTGTTCTGTATCATTGAGAGAAATGTTTTTCTTAAACAAGTGGACAGACAAGAGAGTCCACTTGTTTACCATTAAAATCGGCTTTTTGTCCGTTTTGCCTGAGGAACAGCCATCTGGTTCTTGTTAGTAATATAAAATGTTTCCATCTTGTACAGTTTACCACAATATGTATAATGTATTTCTGAATGCTTGTCAAATGGAGCTTTCATCAGCCAGGAAAATTCCCACTTCTTTAATACATACAACTTATAAATCTTTGTTGTTATGCATAAGATTGTCTTCTCTTTGTTAATAAAGAGATGGCAGAACTAGCATAGTAGAACAGACAGACACTGCGTATGCTGTGTCACTTCAAGAGGCTCACCTAGATAAATGAATTTCTGGTAGTATCTGTGTTCTGCTCATTTTTATTCAGATAATATTAGAATAAAAGATATTTGGAGATTAATTAAAAAAATCTTCCAGAGATACAATTTTTTTTTTCTTTACTATAGTCTCATAATGTTATTAATGTAATGCGACTAAGGAGGATGTTTCTGTAAATCCTGCTGGCGTTAAGAACCGTGTGTGACGCTTTGCTGTAACTCGCAGAGGTTGGTGATCGCGTGGCTCTTGAACCACGATCCCGCGGCGCGGCCGACGGCCGTGGAGCTGCTGCGCAGCGAGCACCTCCCGCCGCCGCAGATGGAGGAGTCGGAGCTGCACGAGGTGCTGCACCACACGCTGGCCAACGTGGGCGGCAAGGCCTACCGCACCATGATGGGCCTCATCTTCTCGCAGCGCCTCTCCCCCGCGATAGACTACACCTACGACAGCGACATGCTGAAGGTTTGTGCGTGCTTTGCCCTCTTCCAGGTTTTGAAAAGCGTTTGTAAGCCCCAGTCATGTTTCCTACAATTGCCTTACCGCTAAGATTCGTTTTACAAATCAATTACCAAAGCCGCAAATCTGGACTAAGTGCTCTTGAATACCCTTTTCCCATTTGAACTTTACTGTCATTCTTCAGTGAAGAAGTAAGCAATGATTGATTGTAGCAGCAAAAGCTCCAAACTTACAGGAATGCAGTTACTTTTCCACTCTTAATCTCTATGAAGTTAATGGCACTTTCCCTTGACTGCCATCTTACTGCTTTGGCTTGACTAGTTTCTGACCTTTTAATGTTGGCAATTAAAATATTCCTTTTCTATTTCTAAAATGTTAAAACTTTTTAAATCTAAATAATATAAGGTAACATAGTACAGCAATGTTTTGTATAACTGTAATTATTATTTATTATGAGAATATTACAGCTTGCCCACTATAGTGGGAGAAGCTAGCAGAATGCTTATTACCTACATGACATACAATGTTCGTGGCATATGAATTACATATGTACTTTTTATTTGTGATGGTTTCAGGGTAGTTTTTCTATTTGGGCAGCCAAGATACAGCAGCATGTATGTGAGAGTGTCAGCCGGATTTTTAAAAGACACGGTGGGTTTATTTACCGAAGTCGCTCATTTCTTTCTTTGTGGTCGAATGTATTTTGGAGAATGGCATGGCTTTGCTGCTGTTGTGTGCATTGTAAAGTATGCTGAACAGTAGTTTTTGTCTAATTTGAGGCTCGTGATTATGTGTTGCTTTTATTCTCACTTCTCACAGTAATAGCTGTCAGCTTCAAATCTGAACAATTCTCCTTAGAACGAACAGTGAAAATCTTAATAGGATGCCTGTGTTTGTTTTTCGTTGTACTGATTAGCTTGCAGGATATGCCGCATTAAATCCAGATGGGAATGTAAGAACAGCACTCCAAGGAGAGACCAGGTGTCCATCTAGTGCAGTAACTTTCCTCATTGCAGCCAGAATTTAGTGGCCTAAGAAAGAGTGTAAAAAAAGAAAGGAGCTGTGTAGTACTGGTTTTGTTGATTCTGCTCTTAACCATGATTTGCTGTTCAGGAATTTCCTCACCGTAGCTGGTACCAGGATGTTTAATAGTGTGTGATAGTTATACTTTCCATTACATTACCTGATTGTTAGTAATAGTATTTACTAAAAATTTGTTTTTAAGAACAGAAGAAAATTTATTCGCGTTGACCCACTTAATCACTGTGATGTTTCAATCACTTTATTTTATAGTGGTTTATTAAATTATTTTCTGAAAATACTCAAAATAGAAATCGATGATTTTCCTAATATAGCATTGTCTGTTTAAAAGTGACAGGACTTGCAATAAGAAACTAGGAAATAAAAAAACAAAGACGAGTATTTTTTTTCTAACTATTAAAGTTTGTCAAACTGGAAATCATTTGTATGCAGTTTAGAAGAGATGGAAATATTTTCACTCAGCTTCTTGGAAAGCTTGGAAAAAAGTGGGGAGGTTGTGGAATATCTTCTTTCCAATAAACGATCTGATTTGAGATGACCATTTCCTTATTTAAGGGGCTTATTTTTCCTCTTCTTTTAAAAGCTGAAAAATTGTTGAAACCCAGTTGAAGACATTTTACAATAAAGTAGCCTTTTGGGGATCAGAAGAGAATGTAAAACAGGAAAATATATTTTTAATAATGAGTTATATTATTGTTTATAATAAGGCTGTCAAGAACATTTATTGCCATCTGTCTATATGAATACAAATACAGCAAACACTAGTTTGCGTTTGCTGTATTTGGTAAATTTGTGAAGTTTTAAGGTGAACCATAAACACTTACAGTACTGTTTGAGATGTGAGAGCCAGGGAACTTGGTATTTCATGGTGCTGGGATGACACATTCTCCAGAGCAATGCCTTTAGGCTAAAATGGTATCTCAGGGTATCCTCATAGTTTCTTATTTGTTCCGTAGATGTGCCTTTGTGAAAGATAGTGTTTAAATAGGGGGGGCAGGGTCAAAGTTCTGCCATGCTTTGGAATTTGCAAGTGTCCTTGATTTCTGTGAGGGCTCCCGTGACTTCCAAGAAGTGTGCAGGATCAAACACCAATGGGTGATGGCTTTCTTCTCTACACTTTCTTCCACCATTTAAAGACGTTAAAAATAATGAGTATTTTTCGAGATTGTTCTCTGTGGTTTTTTATGAGCTTATAAAAGCAGATACTATTTCTGAAATTGTGAGGTAATAGTATTTTATCATCCTTGTGTAGGAGCCATCAAGCTGCATACTCCGCTGCTGATGCCTAGAAATAAAAAACTGTATGAACATACTGAAGCTTCATACTTCATGGATCACAGTGGAATGCTGGTTATGCTTCCGTATGACCTCAGAGTAAGTAGTATCTTCTCTGCAGACCAAGCTGGGTGTGGAGAATTGTGGTGTTTGATTCACCAGTCAAAAATTTGGTTTAGGCTTCTACTTACTCGCTGAAACGGTGGCTCTGTCAGCGCCTCTTCCTATGTTCCTTAGTACTGCTGCTGGTATTTGTGATCTCCAGAGAAATAAATAAGTGTTGTGTTATAAATGTGATAGGTGTCACTGCTGCTCTTTTTCTTCTTGCACACCTATGAGAAAAATGACCTTTCCCAGGACCAGTGAAAAGTGCAATATTTCTTTCTTCTTTATATGCCTTTGTAGACAATGTGTCTGTCTGGTTTTGTGCCCTTCTCTGCTAACAGATGCTGCCAGGAGTCATGCTGTAGGGCTTCCACAGATAGGGGTTGCCATATGTACACTTGAATCCCTGCTCTGATTCCTCTGTAGTAACTGCTCGCTTACCTGCAATGCTAGTGTAGTTAATTAACTTAATTTAACACCTAAGTGCTTAAAGATTTTGTTGTTGTTACTGACAGTTAAAGAACCTGACTTCAGTATTCCAGTGAACTAACATAAGGTCACCATGATTTGTCTTTCCTTTGCACTTGTAGCATCAAGCTTTGTGGTGTGATCCACAGTTATGCATTTATGCAGAGCATACAATACTGAGTTTTCTGTTGGAACTACTAGCTTTGGAAATTGTGTTGTTAAGGTCTTTAGCAAATACTCCTTTATATCTTTATATACACCTCCTAATATAATTTAGTAGCCTTAGACTGTGAGGCATTTTCAATATGTCAGGATAGCTGAGACAATTATTTGTCTCCCTTTGCAACTTATTCACATAGGAAAATGTATTTAACTGTTATTAAAAGACATAGCCCAATAAGTGTTAATCTTACTTGCTTGTAACAAACAATTTAAGACTTCAGTACACTGTGACAATGGAATTGTTAACCTCTTAGCAGTAACGCATCTCCAATTTCAGAACACAGTCAGCAAAAGTTTTGTTCAAGCCATTTATTGTTTTGTTTGTTTGCTTGTTTTTAGATTCCTTTTGCAAGATACGTAGCTAGAAATAACATATCAAACTTGAAAAGGTAAGGGACATAAATCGATGACATTTTGTACAGGTGCCACATGACCGTGAACCTTGAAGAGGCTGATGCATTCTTTGATATTTTCCTTAGGTACTGTATAGAGCGAGTTTTCAGGCCTCGGAAGCTGGACCGCTGTCATCCCAAAGAGCTCCTAGAGTGTGCGTTTGACATCATTACATCCTCTGGAAATAGCTTTTTGCCTGTAGCAGAAACAATTTATGCCATTTCGGAAATCATTCAAGAGTTTCCAGTGCTACAGGTAGATCCTCTAATCACTCCTTAGTTAATAAAATTCTTACTAGTTTTTACATTTCCTCCATCCTAAGATTTTAATCCAAGTGTATATAAAAGTGTTTAATAGAAATAGTTCCTTTAACCTCAAAAAAACCCACAGATTTTTTCTATTTCCTCTTTGAATTTCCTGTTTGAACACTGCTGTTGAATTGTCTGTCTTCTGTTAGGCAAGTGATACGATAGAATTCTGTGACATGGTGCAAACTTTGTTATTCTTTAATTATGAATGGGAGATAAGATGATGGAGGGAGAGGTCTGAAGTTGGTTTTGAACAGTGGCGTAGTTATTAAAAGCCTAGGTAGAACTTTTTTTTTTCCTTATTTTTTACTAGGAAAGAAATTACAGTATTTACTTGAACCATACTGCCCTGCTGAAAGCTATACTTTTACACTGTGGAATACCAGAGGATAAACTCAATCAAGTCTACATCATTCTGTATGATGCTGTGGTAAGATACGAGCTTTTCAACTAATCTTTGTATTCATTACTGTAAAGTATCTTATTATTCATTTTAAGATGAGTAATAGGGTATTGCCAGCCTATCAAGGAACACATAATGTTAGACATAAAAGCTGAGTATATTCAAGCTGCAAATTTATGTGAACAACTTGTCTTCTGGATTGAGATATTTTAAGAAAACTTTAAAATATGTGTTTATGATAGAATTATTCACCTTGATAATTAAAAACTAGTAAGATATAGAACTAAAATTTTAGTGCTTTTATTTAAATATAAAATTTAATATAACCGTTTCTTAGTGTGTGAGTTGGAAACAGAGAAATCTCTGGGTTAGAAAGAGAGAAAATAGATTCACTTAGAATAATAGGAGAATGTGTAAATCTCAACAAAAGCATTTTTATTAATTGTTTTCCATTGCTCTTTCTATTCTAAATAAATTTACAAAATCATTTCAGGTTTTTTTTATTCATTTATTCAGAAGTGCTGTTCAGGAAAAGTTGTGGGATTTTGTTATTGTTTTTGTTACTGAAGTAACCAAGCCAAATATGATCTCTGTAAGAGATCAGTAGAAGAGAGAAGTTTTGTTCTTTCATGGTAATATTGCAGTTCATAAATACAACCATTGCTGTGTTTTAATTCTTCTCAGCAGTAGTAATTTTTTCTTATTTCTAAGTCAATTGTTCTAAATATGTTTGCATCTGTTTCTTGTGTAGACTGAAAAGCTAACTAAGAGAGAAGTAGAAGCCAAATTCTGTAATCTCTCTCTCTCATCAAGTAGTGTAAGTAATTTTATTTCAATATCAATTTCCCTGTAGCTTGTTAAAAATCAATAGTATTTTATTTGATTTGAAGTTTACCTAACCACATGAAGAAATATAAACTATTGTAACTGCTATCCAAAATAGATCTTTTCTCTTTGGAAGTGATATGACTTTGTTCTCTCTGTACACTCATATTGCTGCATTCCAAATTTTTCCCGTCTCTTAAATGTGTTTTTCACACCCTACAAGTAATTAAAGAGTAAATGAAATATTGGGCAGTTATATTAGTAAAACAAACTTTTCTTTTTCAGCTCGCTCGACTCTACAGATTTATTGAGCAGAAGGGAGAGCCAAGTAACGTATTTCCATTTTTAAACACAATGATTAAACAAAAAACGGGTGTCACTCAGCTCTTGAAGCATGGCATGAAGGATCTAGAGGAAATCATTGGTCTGTTAAAGCAGCTTGGAATAAAACTTCAGGTTTGTAAGATATTATGCTAATAAATTGCTTGATTTATACATGACTGGATCTTGTCATTTGTCAGGAAACAAATGACTGATTTTTTAAATTAAAATAAATCAAAATCAAAATGTGTTTTTGATGACAAGTAATAATAATAGTATTGATTTTTAGAGACATGTTTTCAGAGTAAGAGCTCTCCATGTCAGAATGTTTGGCTTAGTTTTCATTTAATTGTTACACATAGAATCTTTTTGTTCAAGATGGAACGCATTACCCAGAACATTAAGGATTTTAAAATTTTGAAATAACCTATAAGTATTTTCAACAGTGGAAAAAAAAATGATGATTACTCAGAGTTTTGCCCCTTCCCTGGGGCTTGCTAATTAGGTTTTATGCTGTAGTTCTCTTGTGATGCTTTAAGTGTAAAGCATTCTTTCCTGATTTTTAATTGTATTTTAAGTTTTTGCTGTTATCAGTGTTCATATATGTCTTCTTTATGTGAAAGTAGTATTTTTAATGCATAGCACTAATGAGAAATGAATGGTGCAAGATACATATTCATTTATGTCTTACAGGTTTCTATAAATCTGGGGCTAGTTTACAAAATACAGCAGCACAATGGTATTATCTTTCAATTCATAGCATACATCAAGAGAAGACAAAGAACTGTGCCTGAAATTCTAGCTGCTGGAGGGAGATACGATCATCTGGTGCGTTCTTGTCTCTTTTAATGAACTACAAAGGAATAAACAGAAAAAAAGATATGTTGCAAAGATAACTATATTTGGGGGTTTTGTTTTGTTTTGTCTTGTTTTCAGATACCACAGTTTAGAGGACCACAGACAGTAGGACCAGTTCCTTCAGCTGTTGGAGTGAGCATAGCTATAGATAAAATAACTGCTGCTGTTTCCAGCATGGAGGATTCTGTATGTTTTCAGTGTTTGTTTCCTACATTTCCTACTTACATTTCAATAACCTACTTGTAGCCACAGGGAGGGGAAAAGAACAATGCATAGGCAAGGCAAGGCAAGCGTCTTGCTTCGGACAGGGGGATGGCATGCTAGATGTCTAGCTGGTGAGTGTTACCTTGCCTCTGCCACTTCTCTCTACTTTATACAATGGGTGGAGGTGAAAGAGACCTTAAAGGAATAGACTGCTCTACATGTCACATAATTTCACTTTGCTGTGGAATGCATATTTTATTTAAACTTGCCTTTATAAGAGTTAAGTAACCTTGCTAAGCAGAGAAGGAAGAAAATAAAGGAAAAGCTGGGAAACTTTGTAGCTGAGGCTATACAGATGTCATCCTTGTCAGAGGGCAAGGTTCAGCAAAATGATTACTTTCAAACATGCTTAGGAGCATGATGGTTCTAAAAAGAAGTGCATCTGACCCTCTATTTCATACTGATGTGCTTTGAAATACAATAATGCATTTATCCTCCTTGGCTATATTGACTGTTTTATATTGAGGAAAAAAAAAAAAGAGGTTTGGTTGCTAATATTGTTTCCCTTGTTTTTACTTAAGGTGTCTGCCAGCTCCTGTGACCTCCTGGTTGTGAGTGCTGGTCAGATGTCAATGGGTAGAGCTATCAATATCGTTCAGAAGCTCTGGACTGTGGGAATTCCAGCTGAAATAATGTATGACTGGTCCCAGGTACAGCTTTGGCCTACATATGTTAACTGAAATATCTTTTAATAGTGGTTGCCATTATCAGAAGATTATTATTCTGGTTCAGCTTAAAGTATGTCAGCTGATGACTAGCCAAAGAAATACCACTGAATCACTTGTTCTGAGTCAGGTACCCTGAGGATAATGCTCAGAGCTAGTTAAAGTTGTGTCTTAAAAGTGCCCTTTTGACCTCTTTACTCTGGAAGGAAATTACAGTGTCTAGCTCAAACATAGACTTCCACAGTGTAGAAAGGAGGTGAAATTAAAAAATTACCCTAAGAATGGGTCTCTGTAGATCTTATTTGATCCAAAGAACATCTGCAGTTGGTGTCCTCTGAGTCTCCTGAACTGCAGATAGGCTCCATCTGCGCCGTGGGGGCTCCACACACGGACCCTCATTCTGGTCTCTAGTTACCTGAGCATCTGTGCGGAAAGGAGCCTGGACTGCACTGCACCTTTGCAGTGCTGTTTGAGTTTCCTTTGGGAGGACACTTGCCAGGTAGTCGGTGAGGAAGCAGCAGTGCCCTCCAAAGTACCTTCCCAAGCCATAGGAGGGCTGTGGGACCAGGGCAGTGGGCAACCTGCAGTGCCTGCCATGGGCATAGAGTGAGTTCAGCTAACAGCGGGTGAGAACTGTGACTGCAGGGTGAACCTCAGGATATCCTGTCTGTCCAGGGCAGACTGAGCCAGATTTCGTTTTTTAAGGAGCGTTGGGAAGATAAAAATATCCAGAATGAAGTTCCACTTCCAGGACTTGTTGATAAAGCATTCCTCACTCAAAAGATTATGATGAGTACAACTATTGCATATCAAGTTGTCTTAACTTGAGGATAGGAGACCTGCTAATGTAAGTGATCATTTTATAATCTGACAGATTTCTCTTCCATTCTGCTTGTCTCATTTTGTCTTAGTCCCAGGAAGAACTGCAGGAATATTGCAGATGCTCTGGAATTACATATGTGGCTCTTGTGTCTGATAAAGAAGGAAGTCATGTAAAGGTAAGCGTGGGCCAGGAAGATGTTTTGTTGGTATTTCAGATGTATAGTAAATTGTTCTGCACTTTCTAATATTATAATCATTACATTTTGTATAAAAAAATCTAGTAGGAACTGAAACTAAATTTACCTAAATTCAACCTAAGTAACAGAAAATTCTCCTGAAAAAGTATCTCTCCATTCTTATCACTCTGTTACACTGTTACTCACCAAACTCCTTAACTGGGAGAAAAGGTATTAAAATTAATGCAAACATTACTTCAATTTGAGTTATCAGTATGTCTTTTTGGAAGTATTTTTCCATTGTTGCAGATTTCCTTGAAATTATGAAGTGAATCAATTGACTGAGTCTGCTTTGCAGTTGATGGCTTTCTACAGTTACAAAACAAGTATAACTAAATTTTAAATCTAAAAAAAGAAGTGAACGATTCTAATAAGATCTTTGTTCATTTAACAAAAAAAAAAGTAATTATTTGAAACTATTTGGCACAACTATGTCATCTAGCCCATTTGTGTTACTAAAATGTTTTTCACTTCAAGCTCTTTCTCATCCATTCCCTTTCTCATTTTAACAGAGGTATTAACTGTATTAACAAGTAGTTTATGATGAGGAGAGTGAGATGTATCTCTGCCTTCCACAAGACTCAGTGCCCTTTTTTTTAATGGCTTTACCATAGCAAAACCAAGAGCATGATAACAAGTCGAATGACTTTGTGTCTGGTTAATCTTTTTCTGTTGAAGATGTCAAACATGTTGGAATGTTTGCATGCAACTGTGGCAAACTGAAAGCCAAGCCAAGCAGAATTCCAGAATTATTCCATACAGGAAAAAAAAAAAAAAAGTTAAAATCTGTTTATGCTTTCATTAATGTGGTGTTTGCACCTACTAACCGTTCAGAACTAATTATCATGTATGAAACACATAGCCAAGTTGCTTCAAGTGCTGGGAATGCAAAGGAAATTGCAAAAATATATATAATTAAATCAAGGATTTAATTGGCAGTGACTGGTTAATCATGATGGTAATGGTGATAGTTTCTTCCCTTTGACTGCTTCACCTTTAATGGGTGGTTAATCCAGTTGGTTTTTGTTTAAATTTGAGCCATTTATTCACATGCAGTTCTAAGACTCATCAGTCTAAGAATCACTGAAATACATCATAGGTGAAATCCTTTGAGAAGGAAAGACAGACGGAGAAAAGGATTTTAGAATCTGACTTAGTAGAGCACCTGGTCCAGAAACTGAAAACTAAAATCTGTGATGAAAGATGTAGTAGGTAAGTAGCATAACAAGTGACCACAAACGGTCAAAATTACAAGTTATTGCATGCTTTTCTAATTAAATATTTTTTAAGAAGTGCTTACTTAAACTTTGATATTATTCTATAAGGGATAAGATCTTTGCCAAATTGCTCTTGTGGGGCAAAGCAAGCAAAGAGCATTGTTACAGAATTGCTGTTTTCACTGAGATTAAGCAATTGATTTCCCTAGTAGTCAAGGTCTGAAATGCTACAGATACTGGAGGTTAACAGCCACATACGTGTTCAGCTGGAGTCGTGCCCAAGCTGCCAGTTCAGCACTACTTGCACCCCTAGTACCACATGTCCTGCAGGGCTGCCTGGAAATGCCCGATACGTTCATGTAGTAACCAAAGAATCAAAGCAGCAATTCCCCTTCATTCTGAGGAAGAGCTGATGGTGCAGAAAGTGAGATTGTAGCACAGCTGCATGACCTGACTGGCACAAGGGAAAGTAACATCTGGCAAAGACTTTGGATGCAACACCACATCATCTCAGTTTTGTTAAAATTACTAGGGAAGGTGACCAATAGAAATTAGTACAGAAAACATGTAAAATGATGCAAACTAATAATGAAAAACTTCTTTTAATTTCCGTGATAAATATTACTTTGATATATTGTGAGTATTACCTCACAAAAACCCATAAAAAAGTTACAGATTAAATTCAGAAACTGTAGTATATAGCCTTCTGGGGATGCTAGAGGAGATTTTATGACTCAGTTCTTCTGTACCCTTTCTTACTTGCTCCAGAATAGAAAATCTAATCTGCAGATGAGTGCTGGGAATCTTCTAAATTTCTTAAACTGTTGGAATAAAATAGCATACTTGTATGATAATCTGGAATCCAGAATTACTGCAATATTCTTTCATTATGTAAATTTGTTTCCCTGTTTTTCTTGTTTATTTTTAGAGAAACCTCAGATAATCTCTGTGTACAAAATCAAAAGGGATCATTTGCTAATATTTCAGGTATATTTCTAGTTATAGAAAATACACATTGATTTCTGTCTCTGTTGAAATACTCTTTTTAAGAAATATTGGTTGGATCATGATTTTAGATGTCTTGCCAAATTCAGAGGAATAAAATATTTTCCACAAATATATCTGGTTAGAGACACTTCCTCCTGATGTCAAATGTTGTCCTGAGCAACGGAAAGCTGATTTTTTTTCTCCAAATTACCAAATTATAATTGCTCAGACCAACATAGAGAACATTCTGCATACAAGTATTGATTGCTGCAGTGATTTTGGAGGGAGGCAAATGGAAACCAAAGTGTGAGCATATTTAATGGCAAGTTAAATGTCATCTTGATGAAAAATGATAAAATGTCATCTGTCATTATGAATCTTGAAACTCATGCATTTTCAACTATGCTAAGATTTTTTTTTTGAGGTGAGAATATCTTTGCATATCTAGCAACAGCTTTGCACTCTTCAGTCTGATAACTAAATTTTGCAGGTAAAACTAAATTTACCAGCTATGTGCATGAAGTTTGATATTCTTGATAATTATCTGATTGTTTTATAAATGTTATAAAACTGGTGTTTTCTTGTTTTTGGTTTAAGAAAACTGGTAACAGTGGGGTAGAGGTTGCCACCCTTAACTCAGTTTTTCTGTGATTAACAGAAGTAACTATTTTTATTTCAAAATAAGCAACTGTGGTTTAATTGCTGATTTTTTTTAATTGAATCTACTATTGGAGTGAGCATTAATCATTGCCTCATTCTTTCAGTAGCTTTTCTTTTTGGTTTTAGGTATTACTGTATTGATCTGTAGAATTGTTTCATTTGGAACTTGAGTTAATTTCAGGGGACGCTCCTGAAAAATACCCTAATTTGTTTCCTTAGTGGCCTTGGGACCTATGCCATGTAGTTCTTATCTGATTAGTACTTGTGAATATTCTGTTTCTTACTACTTTTTGTATAAACACTGGATGTCTGCTAAAACTGCCTGTTTTTATCCTAGGTGCGTTTGACTCACATGGAACTCTTATAGTGCCTAATGTCAGTGTTATAGCCCCGGAAAAATTATCTGCCAGTGCCAGACGTCGTCAAGAAATTCAGGTACGTGCGCACACAAATAAATATCAGGAATGATTTCTAAGGAGTTAAGTGATGTGGGAATTCACGTTTTCCGTAGCACCCAAGTTATTTTTTTACATTCTGTTTATTCTTAATTCATAAAAGAGACTGGGAACAACACAGTTTTGAATGTGACACTTTTTTTTAGATATATTAGGACCATGGGGATTATGTGTAACATGGCTGTAGCACACTATATAGGTGTATAAAGAAATCTCACTGTACTAGGAACAGTGATTCTGGAACTTCTCATTTCTTGTAAATGCTCTAGCATATTAAAGTTGCAAAGTCAACCTGGTTTTCTTGTGCAACATGTTTGTAAAATGTACTCCATATGCATTTTAGTGTGTTGCTTCAAAGTGAAGGCCTTAAAAAAATGGAAAAAAAAATCTGGCTAAAGTAACAATAATGTTGCAGAATATTGCTGGAAACAAGTGTCAGAAGTTGCGTGTTTAGGATTATTGACTTCCAAATACTGAGATTACATGGTAAACATAACTCTAATTTCATCTCTTCTTTAATTCAAAGTTGGGTATCCCACAAAAATTACCTCCATAAGAAGTTCTTGGGACATAAATAAAAGTAGATGTTATACTCTGAGCTTTGAGCTAAGCAGACTTACTATTTTAATTTTTATCAAGCATCTTTCTAAGGTACTAAAGTCCATTCTTATTCAGAGCTGCAACCATTTCTGCAGGATACCATGTTTGCAAAATTATAATTTCCACTGAAGAAAGGAAAGTATTGCAAGGCATGAGACATGTGGTTTGTTACAGCCCTCAAATTTTAGCTTAAATACAACCAAGCTCTTTTGTTAGAAGCAGCAGCTTTTTTTTTTTTTTTTTTTTTTGTAATCTATAAAACAGAAAGCAAGTGTTCCCACCCTCTGTCTCAGAGGCAGTGTGCATTTTACTTTGGTCCACCTTTTGTTGGCAGGTACAAACAAGACTTCAGACATTCGTTTCTAGCCTGCAACAGAAAACCAGTGAGATCGAGATTTTAGCAGTAAGTATTTTGCAGAAGTTTACATTAATTTCATCCCCTTAATTTAGTTGAGAGGTACAGGTGCTATTTGAAAAAAAAATATTTCCATTAGTCTCAATTTAGAAATAGCAAATGGAACCAAAATAAACTTGTGGCTTAGGTGAGATGCACAAATACCCATTTGTTTAGTGCTTGGAAAGTATTTCATACTATGAGTATTGGATAGTTGCACACAACAAAATACTTGTTAAACAAGTGTTTAATGGTTGAGTCTTAAGCTCTACCTGTCCCAGCCCTGGTGGCAGAAGATTGAATAACTTGTTCCTGCTGGATTTGATCATGTAAACGTTTGTGGCTTTTGTTTTTAGTTTTTAGGTTTTGCTGAGAATAACATAAAGGACGTTAAAATGATACACAGTTTTCAAAGAACAAATGTGTTTGGCTCATTGTAGCTTTTCCTAACAAAATCTATCTTGAGCAGCTTGTTTAAAATGTTTAAAAACTTGGGGAGATTCCTGCTTCTGTCAGCATGGGTTCATATGTAGAAATTTCCCAATTTCTCACCCCCTTTTATACAGATAATCTTCTATTTGCATAAATTCCCTTTTATACAGAAAATCTCAAGTTGGAAAATGGACAACAAGAATAAGAACTGTTAAATACTTGATTCCTTTATGTTGTGTTTGCAGGTAGATCTGCCAAAAGAAACTGTGATACACTTCTTATCATTAGAGGTAAGCAGTTAAGCATTGTTTTTGAATCTCTAATTGAAACTGTAATGGAACATTTTAAATTTTGACACTAATGGAGCTGAATGTAAAATTTACCTGTAACTCCTTTTTTTTTTCTCTTTTTTTTTTCCAAGGAGTTTGAAATGGGTTTTAGAATTGCAAAGAACTTTTTTAGCCAAAGGGCTCAAATGAGGCTAGAAAAATTATTTTGCTAAATGCAGAGACACCATTAAAAATCTTAACTCAGAACTTCAGGTTTCTCCTAGGAATAGTTAAATGAGATTAAGTCTTACCGCTCCTTTTCAGAAGGAATGAGCTTTAATATGCAGGTCAAGCAAAGGCTCTTTTGGAGCTATTAATGAAGGAGGACCCAAAATACAGAGGCAATTCTTTTGAGTGCAGTAGCTGAGCCAATTCTTAGTGAGATTAAGGTAAATAAAGGATTTATGAGTACTCTATTGGCCACTTTAACAACTCAAAAACCACTTGATTAGGAAAAATAAACAAGTTCTTTTCCTTCTTCCAGTGACAGCAATGGCTTTAAGTCTGAAGTTCTCATTAGAAAGATGGACTCCTCCAAAAAACTCTAAAGAATGACAAAAGAATTACATCTAGCCTCGGAGTGGATCTGCTCCTCACATTCATACTTTGTGTCTACTGTTCTGAAGCAGTGCTTGACTAATAATTTATAAGATATTACCCAAATACTTAGCTGAACCAATCTATCCAGACAGTGGAGACAGTTTATCACATTAACAGGGAACATGCACACAATCAGCATGACGATCTTGCGTGATAAATCGCTTGTGACTGTCATTATACTAAAGTACTTAAATGTTTCTTTGTTTCCTAAACTGTGTTAAGTTCATTAATAAGTCTCATTCTTAATATATTTTTAAGATTCTTAATAGGTTTTTAAGAACTATCCAAATTGCAAGTGATGTTTATACAAATTTTGTTGGAAATAACCAGCCTCTCTGATAAGCTGTTTGCGCAGGGACACTGACATTACCAATTTTCAGAAGAGTAAATCCTATCAGAACAAATGTTTATTTAGGAGGAGAATATAACGCTATATCGGTGTTCCTCGTCAAATTCTTTTCCCTAGTTTGATAGAGACAGACAAACCTTTGACGCTACTGTGAGCCAGCTGATGTCACGGTGGCCAAAGCAGCGATCCTCTTATCTGCAAGCAATCTGTGATGAAATTTACAGTATCAAAATGGAAAAGAGGTAAGTTCATTATGCTATTATAAATATATACAAAACATGCAAATTATTTCTGCATTTGAGCTTTACTAAATGAAATACTCTTAAATTGTCTTCTTTCAAGGAAAAACAGTAATGTCACCAAGTACTGTTTTCTCTTAACATGAAACAAAACGCATAGAGTTATTGGATCACCCATTTGTCACTTATGTTATGTACTAAATTAAGTTTGTCATTTTTTGAAATCTTTTCAAGAATTTTTGAAATTTTACTACCTCATTTGCTGGTTTTGTTCATAAAATTGAAGAGCACACAGTGCTATGCTGTATACGTTTGTGTGTACTACAGTACACTTTGGTGGATCCTGCTAGCAGCTGATCATCCTGTGTTCTCAAAAGACAGACTCAGCTTCACTTTCAAACTGTGAGGAGCTTTAGGTCCTTCCCGTTTGAGGGGATACGCTGGAATCTGGCACAGTTGACAACCTGTCCCCTTAAAGGGACTTTAAGGTGGACAGGTATGCTTCCTGCACACACAGTAAAGCCTGTTTCTGTTTTCTAAGTATAAAAATGTTTGAATTGAACTTCTTAATCTCCTTGTCAGATTCTGTCATGGCTGAAACAGTCTCCTCTAGGCACATCCACTTTTAAGCCTCAGATATTAAACTTGTATGAACTCGGACAGAAACTTGCTATATATATCCCATGATTTTCATTTATTTTTTTTTAACTCTTCACTTTGAAAGTATTACCTAATATCCTTTAAATAAGAGCAAAAATTGACTTTGCTTCTCATTCAGTGAGGATGCAACAACATCACTTCATGCTTTATGTTTACTAAGGCAAATAAATATCAAAATACTCTTTTTTTTTTTTCTGTAAGGCTGCACTTGCTACCTACTAATATGCTGGGTGAGAATGTCATGCCAACCCTGCTAAGTCTCCCTTTCCGATTTCATGCTGTGACAGAAAACATTGCCTAGCCAGAGCCTGCACATCACTGAGTGAGAGCTGAATGAGCTAGAGCAATGGAAAGAAAATGCAGAGGGAAACTGCGAGCACAGGAAAAACTAAAGTCACCACTTGTCTTCTGAATCTTTGCTGTTGCTATGCTTATTGCCAAGACTTGCTATATTTTATTCTAGTAGCTTTTGAACTTTTACTTCCATAGGTAAAAACTCTCTTTTCCTTCCCTCTGCAGGGTTCCTGCCCTTATCCTGTACAGTTACCGAGACGAATACAAGATTTTGTTCTAGTGCTTCAAGCATCCTCTAGGGTGCTTCAAATAAAGGATGGCAGTACTTTTGCATAAAAAGATTTCAGAAAGCTGTTATAGTGCATATAGACATTATAACATATAGACAACTAGTGCTTTTTTTACATGTCCAGCTTGAATTTCATGTGTAATATAAAATTGTAAATGTATTAAAAGTGGGAATAAATGTTTTCTAGTCTCTTACAGAGCAAAGTCTCACTACAGCCAGCAGTGTGTGATACCATGTAATTCTTTTTCCTTTACCATGCAAAATCCGAACCAGCTGTACAGATGTGAAACTTTATGCTTATATTTCTGTGTTTTCAGAATGCCTGTCATAGCACTAAGCAACAGTAGCAGTGAAAGGAGAAACTCAGTTCAGGGCTTGGCAGGGATGTATTAACTTCAGCTCTGGAAGACTGCTTTAAAGGTTTTTAAAGCCTTCATGTAAAATAAAAGGTTTAGTTAATGAACATCCCTTGAAATACACATTAAAGGAATTTTTACTACTTTGAACTTCATAAAAACCATTACTGTTGTTTGAGAGTTGTTGCAAACCCAGTTTCCTTGGCTTGTCAAGCCTATACTTTTATATTTAAATGAAGCAGCTGCTCCTGTAAGATGCTCAATGCTCCTTTCAGACCCAAAGACCTGAGTCTAGGGATTTAAAGACTGCAGCCTCCTGCTGCCTAGTGGCATGATGACAGTAACTTTAGAGTTAGCATTCTTCAGGGAGGGTGTCAAAGTCTGTATTTCAAGAGACAGAAATGATGAGCAAATTATAACTCCCCCGTTAAGCCTCAAGTCCTCTATAATGACAGTACAGTTAAAACTACACTTGTACAGCCACATCAGAAAAAAAATGAAGTTCAGGTGATCTACAGCAGCTTTAGTTAACTGTTTCACACCCAAGTGAGTATAGCGTAGGAGTGAATATGCAGCAAAGCTCTGGCTTTCCAGAAGCATCCTGCTTGCTATCCTTCTTCCTGTCTTCCCTTTACCTTCTCTTTAAATAGTTTGCTCCCATTTCTTCATTCTGCGACCTACCTAAATTATCTTCAGAAGTGTTACTGTTTTCAGGCTCGCTACATTGTCAAATACCTGTTTTCAACCTTTTTCTTGCAGTGAAAGGGAGGACAAAAAATATACCAAATAACTTTACAGCCAAATAACCCCCTTACCTTCTTACAACTACAAAAGTTCCCAAATGCAGTCACTCCTAGCCACTTGCTGAGGCAAGTAATGTCACTCATTACAACCTCATCTATTTCTTACTGTGTTTAATAGGAACAATTAAATATTCAACGTTTACATTTGTTTCTAGGAAGGTGCTACTTTAAGATGTGAAGTATGGGGAAAAACTGAATATGTTGAAGGATGAAACTTAAGAGCATTCATGGCAAAAAACCTTTTTTTTTAAGCCACATCTGAACGGAACATGAGGCAGAGGCCCAACCTTCTCCCAACCCCTGCCTTGAGGCGGCCAAGCTGGTAACAGCATGAAGCAGAGACACAGCTGCCCAGAATGCTCAAGCACGGTGCTGCCTTGGGGTTATCAGCACTGCATCATGCAGACATCTCCATGAAAACAAGATATAAACAGGAAAGCTGCTGTTCCCAATAATAATATGTTGGCACCCACTTGCCACAGGAGGGCCGAGGCTTATCTAGACATTGGACATGTGTTGCTGAGATTCCAGTTGTAGCGTCACTTGGCTCATGTGACCGTGTTTCTCTTCCCCCCGTGCTATCCCCCAATGGGTTTTACATTGCCCATTCTATAATACAAAACAGCAGTAAGTACAAAACTAGTTGGCAGTTGAGTGTAAAGCTATTTCAGTATACCCCTGTAAATACTCCTGCCGTACAATCAATCCAAAGAAAGCGCTTTTGGCTTTCAGTTTAAACACAAGCACTGATCGCATCCCAGTATCCTGCTGGAAGGAAAACCAAAAACAAGTGGTAACTCAAAAAGAAAGAGACTTTGCTTGGAGCAAGGGTCTGGTCTGTTGAAGTAAGGGTAGGCCGCTGTTCTATCACTGGGTTGCTTTACTCTTCTTGTTTTTGCTTTTCTTGTCCTTCTTCTTCAAGCCATCCATGTTGGCTCGCAGCAAATTGGAGTACGCCTGCAAGAGCAAGGAGAAGCCCTGAAAAAACTAATAGCCGGATGGGGAGTGCCACCCATTGCTCAGGGACACACAGCACCTGTGTGTACTCAGTTCTCACTCACAGAATTCACACGCTCAACCAATGTTAGTGAAAAGTTAATGAACACATATGATTTTTTTTTTTTAAAACAACTGCTGCCAGCCAGTCTACAATGGATCTGTGTGCCAGTTTAGCACTGAAATCAACCCACTCCCAGGTAGGGGGAAAGCTGTTTCACAGCTGTCCAGTGCTGCCTACTGCATACTATTCCCCAGCGCCTACAAAAATGGAAAATAGAAGGCACACAAAACTTACCATCTGGAATTTATTCACTTCCTTTGAGCTCACCTACAAAAGTAATGCTAGAGGTTAATCAAGAAAAAAAAAACATATCTTGTATAAAAAGCAGGTGGACCAACAACACCCCATACAGTGCTAAGTAAGTAGGCTGAACTGACTAATTTAGAACATCAAAACCACTCCTCCCTAAATAAGCAAATCAACTGGAGTTGCTCCCCCAAAACTATGTATTTCAAATAGAGAGAAAGCAGAAATACATCCTAAGGAAAATTTGGTTTCACTGTAGGGCCATATCAATCGATTTTTTTTGTGGAGATGCAAATCTTGGTTAAGACACTTTATAACCCTATTCTTTCTGCTCTTCCCAAAAATAACATTTTCCTTTGATATCCTCCATCAATTATAACCTTTCCTCATCTCTCTTTTAAAGTGAACACCTCAGCTTTTAACATGTAAAGTTAAGATTTCCTACAATACAAGCATCTCTGTAAATAAGAAATTCAGGCATGTTTTGTGAGAGTAAGATTTAGAAGAGTAGCCCATCCACACACACTCTGGGCAGGAAACAAGGACCCATTTTCAACATGTTGTTTCAACCCAGGAACACCCAGTTGTTTCCTTCAGCCAACCACCGAGGCCTACAGGAATCTGCCTTTTGTCACCTGAAGTTGGCCTGTACCTTTCTTCTGCTCAGAGCCACACCACTGTCCTGTGTCCTTTCCTGATGTTGTTCTTTCCCCCAAAGGGCTTTCCCCCATCCCTCGCATGTCACAGCCAGGTCTACTGGAAGCAGGCAGTCCCTCCCTGCTGTCCAGCAATAGTTTTGAAGCAAAATCCATCCCACATACAGAGTGAAACCCATCAGTTATCCCCTCTGTAACACCAAAGTGAGGAACACTTTAGACTTAGTAAGCTTAACATATTGGCATCCAAATTTCAGCTGGGTTTAGCTACCACACAATTTCTTCAGAGTATTAAATTAGCTCCCATAAAATTTGTGCCAGGAGACATTTCACTTACAATATGGGACATTACCTCGGGGTAAAGCAGGGCTGCTAATCATTCTGACCCAAAACTGACACTTACCACTGTGCTAATTTTCTTCTTTCCATCAGTTGCTCTTAGAAGACATTTATTGTCTGCTGGTTCAAAACTTTCTACATGGCCTTTGCGTGGGACCGGTTTTGTTCGGCCATCATCTGTGTTAAAAGACAAAGACCCTTGATTCACATTTTTACTAAAATCACTGGAAATCTCCTGACATGAGATGTAAAAAAACTCATGACTTTTGCAGGACACCTAGAATTTAAGACACCTGCACTGACACTGTTGCCCTGCAGCTGCACAAGCACCTTCCCGGCAGCACCTGCATGGGAGCTGGAAGAGATCTGCACGAGGCGCCCCACAGCCCTGGCTGGTTGCAGCGGCGCCGCGTTGCAAATGCATCCCCAAGAGCAGCCGGCCCTGCTCCACTTGTGCTACCCAGAACTTCCCTAAGAAACTCCATCAGTAAATTAAAGCAATGCTGTACTTCTCCTTCTGAAGCACGAGAGTGAAAACTTCCAGGGGCTCTTTTAAATGGAGTCCCTATCCTGTTGGCAGTTAGGAAACACAACCTACTCTACAATCGCTAATGCTTCAGTTCAACTGAATGGTTTGCCAATACCACTTCTGTGCTTTCAGGCACCCCACTTAAGCCTGTGTATTAAAACAACAAAAAAATACTAGCAGCACCCAAAACCCACTGCAAACCGCTAGGGCTTAGCGCGACGCTGGAGCCTTACACTTCTTGAGGGTGATGAAGACGCTGCCCGACGTGCGGCACTTCTGGAAGAGCCTCGTGAGCTCCGTCAGGAACTGCAAGACACAGAGCGCCCCGCGCTGAGGCCGCGCAGGGCTTTGTGCGGGCCGAGCGGGCCCCGCCGGCAGCGCCAGCATGTCGTCCATCCTGCCCTTCACCCCTCCCATCGTCAAGCGGCTGCTGGGCTGGAAGAAAGGCGAGCAGAACGGGCAGGAGGAGAAATGGTGCGAGAAGGCGGTGAAGAGCCTCGTGAAGAAGCTCAAGAAGACGGGGCAGCTGGACGAGCTGGAGAAGGCCATCACCACGCAGAACATCAACACCAAGTGCATCACCATCCCCAGGTCGGTGCGGGCTCCCAGCGGGGCTCCCGAGCGGCACCCGCCGCCCCGGGGCGAGAGGGAGGGAATTCGGCTCCATGGGAGCCCCCAGGACGGGAAAACAAACAAACTTGGAGGCTCCGGGTTGTCCCCGGGGCCGCTCGCCGTGCCGCCCTCCAGGCCTCGCGCTGCTGCGCCGAGGGGGCTGTGTGCTTATTTTTATTATTGTTTTTTCTTTTTATGTTTCTTTTTTTATCAAAAAATGATTTTTGGGGTGTTCTTTGCCTTATTTCCAACGATCTGGCCCGCTCCTGCTCTGCAGCGGGGTTTGGAGCCCTCGCTCCACGCTTGTTTTTCCAGATCACTCCAGGCGCGCAAGTGGCGGAGCCGCAGGGCATCGCTCGCCATGCAAAATAAAAACAAAAAATAATTATTTTATTACTATTATTATTTTTAAATCACTTCAGAATGTGTATAGCGTTTTTTTTTTTAGTTTTTGTCTTAACGCAGGTCTTATTTTTCGCCGTGGCGCCACAATCGATCCACGCTCGGCAATCGCTGTATCGTAACTAAGAAAGAAATTCCAAGCAACTTCCATAAAGCTGCCCCGAGCAGCACTTTATTGCTGCAGATTTGCTGGTTTGTGCGAGCTCAACCAGAGCACTGCCCAGTCTGCAACTGACCGTTGTGTAGGGGAGTTTGTTTTATTTTATTTTTCTTTTAAAAAAAAAACACGGGCCAAAGTTCATCCCAAATATTTGAATGCTGCATAATTGTGCGTTTCTGTGTGAGAAGATATCTGTGTGTGTGTGTGTGTATTCGTGCCTCCCTCTCGCCCAAACAAATGTATGCTTTCTTGGTTGTCAGAATGATTTAATATGCGGTAGCTAATACAAAGCAGCATCTGTTGCATGAAAAAAAAAATGAAGCGAGCAGCTCAGAAATGTGGATATTCAGCGCTCCTATTTTTTTTTCTTTTTTTTTTTTCCAACAGCTGAAGTTTTAAAGGAAAAATAAAGTCTCCTCATTTGCTTTTCGGTATTGAGTGGCGGTGCTTAAGATTTCAGGCCCAGCTTCTGCCTTTGTTAAGAGTTTTTCTGGCTCCTCGTAGTTGAAGCAGGGCTCAAAACCTGCTTTTACAAACACCCTTAAAACTCTGGAAGTTCTTGGTAAGCAGTAGGCTTTCCTCGTAGACAATTCTCTATTTAAATCACTTCCGTGGAGTATATGGCTTTTTAAAGAAAAAAAAAGGAAAAAAACCATGAAGTCCTGCAGTTGCAACGAGTTGTGTATTGTGTTTCAGGTTGCAGCAGAGAGTTGCTGATGCTGCCCTGCTGCGGAGTGGAGTGTGAGGTCCCCTGAGCTTTACCCTGCTAGAAACAAGGTGCTTTAGTGTAAGGGAGGTAGATTTGGGCATTTTGTGATTCAAAAGAAGCAAAAGAGACCGGTGGGGTAGGAAGCTTTAATTTAGATAAATAATCTTGGTGCTTGAGAATAAGTAACAACACAGGCACACGTTTTAAGTCGTAAGTATTACCACCTCCAGGGATTGTTCTGGCTATTGTTCGCTGGGCAGGAGCTGGGCCGCTTTCTCCCAGAGGTTGCTCTGTTAAAGGAAATCAGTACAAAAAGTAAAACATTTCATGTTCGCTTGTGACACAGAGCCTAAATCTTCAGATCTTAATCTTTGGTGCTGAGGAAGTGTCAGCACATTTTGATGGTGGTTCCTTGTGCCTTGGTGTTAAATGTTACAACTCATATGTGCTCTTAGTGGATTTTTTTTGTTTTGTTTTTTACATGGATATTACAGAGGTGCTTAAACCAGCAATTAAGTTGGTCTGTGCTGGACCCTGTGCACTGATGAGCTGAGAGGGAAAATGGAGTGGAAATGCGAAGCAGCTGGTCTCGGAGCCAGCGGCAGAGCTGTGGTTTAGGCCAGGCCTTGTGACTTTAAGTGCAGTGTCTTCTCCACCGGACTGCGCTGTTCGTCCTCGTGCGTTTGCAAATGTGATTATCTCCTCCCTTGAAATTAGTGCCCGCGGGATGATTTTTAGCATGGGCTTTGTATTATAAAATAATTCTGCATATGTTGTTTTGCTATTTAGGCAAATAAGTGCATTGAGGGGACAAAAGGGGAAAACCATCATTAAGGATTAGCTCATGTTGTGCATTGTCTGCAGTACATCAGTAGGCTGAATTACAGTGGAGCTGTGCCAGGGATGACTCTGGCCCCGCAGGAGTAGGGCTAGTCCAAAATTAGCTATTGTATCCGTGAGACGAAGCAAGGGTTCGGATGTGAAAGTGCTTGAGCCCTTTGGAAACGCTGCTAAACAGCACGTGAGCTGGAACTTCAAAACCCTGCAGTGCCCCGGTGAGGTTGTATGGGTTACTTTGCAAGTGCTCTGTAAGGTAATGCGGCTGACAAGGTGTTTGGGTCCCAGGTTTTCTGTTGAGAGAACCTCTGGTCTAACCAGCAAAAGTCTGGGGAGATTTGAGAAGGTTTCAGTGTGGCACTGTGGTGCTGGCAAGAATCTTGCTTCTTGTTGATGCTGGAGGAGCAGGAAGTCATTACAGCCTGGAAAACATTGATCTTGGACCACCCTATTGATACCTGGCCCTGAGAGAAGGCCTTGTTAGAGGACCTTCCCTTCTCCTCCTGAGCCCTGTCGTCAAAGTCCAGCTTTCTCTCAAGGGGAACTTTCCACCATATGGAAAGGAATCTCAAAGCTCACAGCTCTTGCTTGGGATCAAGGGAGGTGAAGTGTAGCCTCCTCTTCCAGACTCTCACTATGCAGAAATCCACGGATAGAAAGTCATTTAGTAGGTCCGAGGAGATGGTGTTGCCCTTTGCCTGGGCACAGAAAGGAGGTCTGGACGTTAATAAGCACAAGTAGATCTGCCTCCACATCCAGTCCCCATGCGCCAGGCTGGTACGTTTTGGTGTTGTGAGCTGACCTAGTGAGGTTAGTTGCCTATGTCTTATGGCAGTAATACATTTTTCCACATTACACCGGAGTTAAAAACACGTATTCCTTCTCTCCATCCATTAAAGCGTTTCCTTTCCAGGAGCTGAAGGCCCTGGTTTCGGGATGGGTGTTTTTATCGTCTTTCAGATAAGCTGGAGGTCTGTGTGCCATTAACGCGTCCCCCAGTGCAGCCAAAGGTTCAATTTTAGGGCCTCTGTGCCTGGCTCTGCGAGCAAGGCTAAATCTCCAGCTGCTACCAGTTGCTTTCATATTATTATTTATTTATTTTTTAATTTGCTGATGGCTCTGCTTGCTTCTGAGGCCATGGAGGTGGTGAGCTGGGCATCTGGTGGCAGCAACATCTATAACTGACCTGACTACGTTCTCGCACAGAATGAACCCTGTGGGCTTCGTCCTTGGGAGAAAGTTCCTTAACACTCTTACTGATGTAGAGCAAAGCTGCACTGTGCACCTGGTAGTGTCGATATTTTTCCCCAGAAACAGGGTGTTTTAGGCTGACCTTTTATATATGTTATATAACATACATAGCTTTCTCAACTGTACAGGCCAGGAACACGTGATAAGCGTTTACTAATTTCTGGAAGATAGCAAATGCTTTGTTTCAAGAGCCTTAGTGATACTACACATATTAAGATCTAAATTGCATGACATTTAGTAGTGTATTTTCATATGCATACTCTTTGTTTGAACCTATTACTATTTTTTTTTATTTCTATTTTTTTAATCACCAGTGGTTTCAGGAGAGCCAAGCTGCTTCCATGTAAGAAATAACCTCTTAAGTGTGTTTTTTTTTTTCTTATTTGATTAAGAAAATAGCTTTGAAGTGTTGTGGGTGTTATTTCTTGTGGAACTCATTTGATAAGAACAGAAGGTGAAATGGAAATGTGGCACGCTTGCTTTTTAAAGGAGGATGAGCAAGGGGTCTCTTATGTTGTTTAAGCTTTGATGGGGAAAGCCAGGGGTGACACGTAAGTGACTTTAGGAAGACCTTAGGTACGGGCATAGGTTCTGTTGGGTTGATCACTGACCATGCAGCCTTTACAGGAATTGACCATGTTCTTAGGATTCTTTTAGTACCAAGAAATATGAAAATGACAAATACTGCAAGTAGCAGAGGCAGTCTGCAAGCTGCTGAAGTACGTGTTTCTTTCGAGACTAGTAGCCCTCCGGTTTCAGTAACAAAATCAAAAGGCCAGTCATAGTTTTTGTATCCGCGCACAATTTTATATGGGTTTGTACCAATTTTAAACTATCTTGTTTTTAGTTTAGCTTGTCTCTTTAGGGGAGAAGACTCAGTATTGCTTAGACTTGCTTAACTGTGTCTGCACTCGAGATTAAGTGGGCCCAAGAGCAGTGCATAGGAGGTGCCTGCAGTGCAGTCCCTGCGTGCAGACGTGGTCTGGCTGCCATCGTACTTGTTGCTGGTGCTTTTACTGCTGCAAAGCAGCGTGTTTGTACTGACCAGGCTTTATGGGCAGGGTTTTATAGCCCTGCCTTAACCTTTGTGCTGCCACAGCTGTGCTGCTTGCCGTGCCCACGTTTAGCAGGGGAGGCAAAGCTTCGCCTATCTGTTCAAAACCAGCTTTGTGGCGTTAATGTGACTTTGCACATCAGGTCTAAAGATGGAAAAATGTTAACTAAAGGGATGCAGGGCTCTCGTAGTGGGTATTTTCGGCTTGTTTTTCCATTTGTCCAGCAGTGCCTCTCTTCCCTTCCTCCCTGTCCCCTCCGTAAGGGTCTGATCCTGCCTTGGGGCAATGCCACGTGCTGCCCAGGGGTTACAGATACCTGCAGCCCCTCTCTTGCATCGGTGTCACCAGCCCTTGCATTTGCCTGAGCAACAGCACGTGAAGTTGATTTCTAGCCCACCCGATGCAGCTTTATAAAACAAAACTCAGCCATTAAACTAGCCAGATAATGTTGATTTAGGGAGCCACAACACATCCAGTTCCCTTGGCAGGAACGAAGGAGCTGGAAGGGAAAAAAGGAGGTTTGGGGCAGAAAGTGCCGTCACGAGCCGCCAAGCGGAGCAGCCTCCTTGGCTCGGAGCTGTCGCTTGGCGCAAGCAGGAGCGTGTCTGACCCAGCCCTTCGTGGGACGTCCTCACAAATTTGTAATGTCTCTCTCAGCGGGCAGTGCTTGTGCCAATATTATTTTGGGGGAGGTTGCGGGGTTTTTTGTTTGTTCTCTTTTGCTTTTTTCGCCTTGTTGGGAAATACCAGCTAATATTTCACATTAAATATAGTGGTTAAACAGATGTGAGGAGTGTTCATATAGGACATGGGTGGGCACAGGATAAAATGTATTTTAGCATTTTAAGAAGTTTTCAAATATTCATATTTCTGCTTTTTCAAGAGACTAAAATATTTAAAATAGCTTCTGGAAGGACTCATAAGATTCCCATTATATTGTGCAGCGAGTGTTGAATATTTGTGAAATAAAGTGCTTAAAATGGGTACTTAACTTTTGTAGTATTAGGAAAAGACCCTGAACATTGCAGTCATTTAAATATAATGAGAAATAAATATAAGAAATTGATGAAATCAAGAAATGCACACTGTACAGGATTATCACATCAGGGATCCAATTAAAACAAACTCTTCTAATAAATATTGGTTTAATAATGTAAACTTGTGATCACTATATTACTGCAGCAGAAATAAAATTAACAAGATTTAATGGACTGAGCAGCCATTAATTTTCACTTGTTAATTTATTAGGAACTTCTAATGCTGTTAGATGCACAATAATGCCATTATCCTGCATGAAGTACTTTATGAAATAGATAGGGCCAAACAGTACTTGAATTAAATTGAAATCAGTTTTTTTTTCCCCTAAATTATCATTTTCTAGATGTTTTGCTTTTTTGGTTTTCCTCCATTAAGTGCAATTAAATTTTCAGGGATGGGATGCAGCACTCTTTCAGCTAGGCTTATGAATGCTCCTAATTAACTTTTCTCGTGCTCTGTAAAAAGCTTTTTTCCAGGCCCTAGCTGATTGTGTGGGTTGGCAGCGGAGAGAGCAGCCAGGAGCAAGGGAACGGAGCCGGGGCAGAGGTTCTTGTCCAGACACTGTGGTTCTGGTAGGCAGACTCCACCAGGCTTAGCAAACCTTTGCTAATTACATCTCGTTACATGTGACTTGAGTCCAAACATAAAGACAAGGAAGTTGTTAATAAATGGGCTCTCCTGCTTGTCACTGGCAACACAGCTTTCTCTGTAGCCGAAGAGAGTAATGTGTCAGTTGTTGCAGTTAATGCTGCTTTTAAAGATGTTTTGAAGTCTTTTAGACTGGATTTGAAGTCTTTTAGAGCTGTTTACTCATGCATCTCTTCACTGTCCCTGTCGGAATGGTGGGACTTGCCTTAGGCTAACAGGGATGTTTGATGCTGCCGACCTCGTGGTTCTGTAGATAGAAAAGAAAAATACAGAGTTTCTGTCTTGGAGTTTAGTTCTCCTGAAATATAGGTCACAGCAGTGAGCATAAATAAATTGCTTATGAGAAGATAGCCCTTAAAAGCAAACAGCAAAAAAGACAAGCCCAGGCAGGTGGGAAATAGTCACATCCTGCTGTGTAGAGGAACATGCAGAAGTTGTGTGAACTCCTGGATAGACTATTTTGTCTTTCAGCTAAGAAGCAGAACTTAGTTGTTTCTGGTATCCAGACTTGTTAATTTATTAGGAACTTCTCATGCTGTTGTGATGACAGCTCAAAATGAGCAGGACAGGAAATCTGTGGGATTTTGTGCCTCCAGCAGGTACCCTTAATACTGGACCATCCAACCTTGCTCCCCGGTGCAGAGGCTTCATGAACAGGCACTGCTCAGTGTGAGCAGCTGGCTGATTTCACCTTTTTTGGGGCCTTATTTTGGCCTTATTTTTGACCTTATTTCGATCAAGAAGCTGTTTGCAAAGCAGCAAACATCACCGAGAGGAGCCAGTGCCCGGGAAAGGACACCAGGAAGCACATGGAGGAAAATGGCAGTTGCTCCTTGTCGGCTTGGTTCTTTAATCTGCTTAATTTAGAATCATGCTTTTTGGTGTAAATCCGGGAAGGGGGAATGGAAGATCTCGATGACTTTCATTTGCCACTGGAAGTCTCTTTGTGGTGCTCTTGGTGCTCGGCTCGGAGGCTACGAGGGCGAGTCGGGTGTTTCACGCAGTGATGCACGATGCCCTGCGGTCCCTCCGCAGCAAGGACAGTTGCAGGGCTCACATACAGGTCACGCGCCCTTCCCTTTGGAATCTGGGGTTGTCTCATCCAAAAACTTTCCCTTACCAATTGCACCGGGGGGAAAAATGGAGATTAATGAAAGTCACCAATTCAGAAATAACCATAACGCAGCCTTTCTAAAAGGGGAAGTCGGAGCAGATATTTCCTCCTTTGTGGTGAAGCTGCAGCCAGCAATAGTTGAAGGATGGATGCTGATACTGTTTTCACAATAAGAGAGAAAAAAAGTTGTCCTTCCTGTTCTAGTTGTTTTTGTATTAAAGAAAGTTCACTACTGTGATACAGCTAATATTCACAGAAATATTAGGCATAGTGCAGACAGCTGTGGAATGTGAGGTTCCTGCTTTTTGTGTTGCATGTGCAACTGTTATTGCTTTATCTATTTAACAGCTAAAGATTACTTTTCCCCCCCACATTTCCTTTCCCTTTGTAACTGTATTTTAAGTGTTTCTCTGTGGGAAGACAAATACCCAGCTAAAAACATCTTTTATTTATTTATTTATCTTCATATTCAGAATGACCAGATGTATTTTTTTCTTTTTTTTCATAGAAATACAAAGTCTGTGGTTTCTGCACAAGTGGAACTACGCAGAAAGGTCCCTTTCTTCTTTTACTTCTTGAACAAATTGTTGTTCCTCTTGAGTCAGATGCGTAGTCAGTTTGCAGCACACCAGTGTTTAACAGTGTCTGGAAATTTATATAGCATTTAAAAAGTGCTCTCTGCCCAACAAAAGCCTGATAAGCAGCTGGAGTCTGAGTGTTTTCCCACTCATTTTTCGCATTGGGGTAATTACATGGATTTCAGTAAATTTACTTGACTTGTGTACAAGTGAAAAGAAGCTCAGGCTGGTGCAAGTCAGCAGTGAACGGAGGGGATAGAGGTGTTTGTGGGTTGAATGTTACCAATTTCCCCTCTCAAATGCAGGGTTTGGGGGGCTTTCTGCAGGCCGTGAGACCCCGCACGGCTGCTCCCTGGGAAGCCCAAACTCTTCTGTGCTGGGCTGGAAGTCTGGCAGGGGGCCAGGCAGGATTTAGCTGAAAATGATACCTTTTCCTGCAAAGCATTTGGCTTTCAGAGGAATTCTCTCTCTCCTGTTCCATTGAGGGTTTTCTGACGGGCATCAGCGGGGCTTGGCAGAGAGGTCTTCCACATTTGTAGACCAGATGCCACTAACAGGGCCTGTGCAGAAGGCAGTTTTGGGCTCTTACCACAATAGAGTGTTTGGGTCTTGCCCAAAACTGGGTAAAAACCACTCACCTGCCTTACTGAGCATAAGCTTCACTCTAAGCTGGATCTTCAGGCTCCCCTTTTTGGCCTGTTTCATTTGTCTTTTCAAAATTGTTGGGTTTCTTATGGCCAATGGGGTCTTTGCAGAAGAAAAGTGTCAAAGCAGTGGGAAGCGGAAACAAGTTGTTTTGAAACGATTGCATTAAAACCAAACTTTGCAAAATGCCTAGATGCAATTTTTAATTTTCTGAAGTAGATAATCACAGTCTGATTAGCAAAGGTAACATTACTTCATAGCTGATCTTTGTCTCCAGGAGAAGTCTGCTGGCAGTCTGCAAACAGCTTTGAGCTTTGCTCTAAATTAGACGCCGTAAATAACTCGTGTGTAGGTAGACAGCCGCTCTCTGGAGCTTTCCCCCAAATCTAGTTTTGTTTGCTTGGTAGAACTGTGAGTTCATGTGTAGAGTTGCAATCGTATCTTTGCTTTTCCACTAATAACTGAGTTAAGATAGGTTTGTGTTGTGGATTATTGCCTAGTGAATGTTCCCTGTGGTTAGGGAAGACGGAAAACATCAGGTTTTGTTCCATGCCACAGTGTAACATTGAGCTAAATCCTTAACCTGCCAGTACCTTGTTCTAACTATCTAGCAGATAGAGCACTTAGCTCACAGAGATGTCAGCAGTAGTAAAATGCTCTTACAACCTTTAGAGAGTGACTCAGTTTTAAAAAACAAAAACAAACCCCAGTAACTTGCTACTTTAAAAAGCTTTCTGTTACTGTTCATACTCTTTCATACCAAGGAAGCTGTTAGAAATTCTTTCTGGAAACTTTCTTGCAAATATGTAGGTGCTACGTCAGTGAGAATATTAGAATTCCATAGATGTTTAGTGGTAAACCTTAACCGCCTTTGCATAATATTTATCTATTCATCTCCGTGCTGGTAGCTCCGGCACACATGGAATATTTTGACTGGTGGATACACATCATACCACAGTGGTCTGCTGCTGAGCTCAAGTCTAAAGTCTGTTAGCACAAGTCCAGGAGAAACACTGTACGTGTAGCCTCATGTTTCCAGTTAAGGTAATATTATATAACTGTATGCATGTGTGATGCCATCCAAATACACTTACTTAATATGTTGTATGCCAAGTGAGCAGACTGTTGACCCCTACCAGTGTGGGTTTAAGTAATTAACATTTCTATACCTATAGCCCATCTTTCACTGCACATTTTGGCAGTCTCTGAGAGCACTGGGCAGTCACGAACCTCTGTTTGCTTTAAAACTCTTTTGTATCCGGAGAATTCTGATGAATTATTCCCGAAGGGATGACTGGAAACTGATAGATGGCCATCTGTCTGGAAACAACATTATTAATTAAATTTTCTCTTTTTCTTTTAAATCATTTGCAAGCTGAAAATAAATGTTCTTTTCAAAGGTATTGCAGCAAGCTGAGTTGGAATTCTTGCCATGGCAAGCAATATATTTAATATCTCTCTTTTCTAAAATTAAAGACCAAGAAGCAGTGTTTTAGATCATGACTGTTCACGATCAATCCTGATTCCTCGGGAGCAAAACAGCCTCCTGATTAGTTGATGTGTCATGAGCGGTTACAGGCTGCGAAGGACAACAACTAAATGCAGGTGCTTTCCCTGCCCCTTGCACCCAATCCGTCAGTTTTTCCAGGAATCCATCAGTTCCAGAGATCACTGCCCTGGAGTGTGGTCTCAGCTCTATCCAAGTGCTTAAACCATCCGATCCCGAGCGGGAAAGGGACCTGAAGGACTCATAGGACACTCGACTCCCGCATTCTCCAGAGGGCTGAGGACAACTCAGCTCATCCTAAAATACAGCTGGAGGCACCAGGGCAGAGAGCTCCTATAAACAGGGGAAGAGGATGTAAACATCCTCTCAGGCTTTTTCTCTAGTTCTCAGTTTTGTGTTAATGGGCCCGGTGGTGTGAAATATCGGTGTGCTGGGCACAAGTGAACCCACATAAGCAAGTGGAGGCCTTGGAAACAGTGGTTTGCAGTTGAGTTTTGTAGGTTCCTGCTTTGCATGGCAGGCTCTGCTGGTTTGAAAGCTCTGTCGAGATAGTGCATCTAAACAGGAATAAAAATAGACATTCACATGTTCTGATTTTAGAAAAAAAAATGCATTTATTGGATTACGATTGGCTGGTGACTTAAGCTGGAGACAGTTTTATGTTACAGAGCTGCTCATGCTGCCTATTCTCTCAGTTCCTCTCCCTTCCCCCATTTTTTTTCCTTGTTTTCTATTTTTAGGATGGCATTTCAGAGTCCCCGCGGCACTGGCAGGGCAGCTATTCCTGAGGAAAAAGAAGGAATAAAGGTGGGAGGTAGCACTCCTGAGCACCGCTCGTATGCTGTTAATTCAGGTTTTGAGTGCTCACCTGCCAAGTTTGCGTGTTCCCAGTTTATCTGATGGCAGATGAAAGGGCTGCTCGCACACATGGATTTGGCAGCACTCGTGTGATTAAGTAGAGCAAAGGCAACGTAGGAAATGGGAGATTGGGATAAGGTCATTAGAAGTCTTAAGACAATTATTTTTATACTTAAATATTCATTTGTGTCCACCAGAGCCAGCTGAAATGCTCCAGGTAGAAGGAAGAATTTTAGTTAAGCCTTCGTATGGCAGCAGTTACTCTTTGAAACTATGGTGACTTCGTTAAAAAAAGTGTTAGTTCTCTTCTAACATCGAACAAAATATGAAAAATCCTTGTTTACAAGGTACAGGTGCCTGTATAGGTGAAATCATGGGATACTGCATGTGCAGTCAGCACGAGTGCTGGTCAGGTATTAGAGTCACTCCAAGGGAAGTGATTCCAGCAGGGCTGAGTTGTTGGAGCCCCTGAACATAAAATCCCTCCATCTGCCCTCAGGAAAGGGTCCGCGATGCTGCGTGACCCAAGCTGCACGAGCACCTAAACTCCTTGTTCATTTACAGCTTTATGGCCTGTGCCCTGCTGACTTGTGATTTCCTGTGTCTGAAGGTTGTGGGGTTGTTTGGAGGATTAGGAAGACATTTTTGGTTAAATGTTACTTTTCCACTTTTTTCTGTGTTTGAGAAACCTAAACATTGGGAAAATGTAAAGATTTGGAGGCTGAGGAAAGGAAAGAAAATGGTCTGGGGTATGAAAGCAAAAGGTGTTGCTTATTGTGGGAATATGGGAAATAACCAGGCATAGGTGTTCTTGCCTTTTAAGCCTGCTGGGTTTTTATTTTTGTTCAGTAAACCAGATGCTTTTCGTCCTCTTTATTGCTCTTGTTGTGGCAGAGCAGCTCTGAATTTACGTCTCTGACTGAGAGGATAACCGGGGAAGCCTCGGAGCCCTTGTCACACTCTTGCTGTAGAGCCACATCTTGATTTTATCAATCGTGTTGTATTTCATCCTTAGCTGTGGTTTGCAGTTGCTGTGCTGCTCGTAGCTATAAAGAATGCTTTTTTTAGGTTCGTTCGAGGGTTGAGTGTTGTCAAAAGCTAGCTGAAAGCTAACTGCACATATCATATGCTGTTATAGGCTAAATCATTGAAGACTTATTTTAGAAGACAAGGGTTATTTCAAAACACAGGCCATAACTTTCCTAGTGGGGATTTTTAACCAAGTTACTGAGTGTTTTGGGGGGTTTCAGCACGGAAAGGATGCTTGTGTCTATCCCACAACGGTCTGCGTTGGGACCTCTGATGGAATATTTAATTTGGGAAACTTTAGAGAAGCTTAGGGGCATTTTTCCCAGGTTGAAAAAAGCATTTGTGCCTCCGGCTGACCAGCAGATGCATCCAAAGCAGCTTGTTGTATTAGAGCTGCGTTAGGTTGGTGAAAGTTGGGCTCGGGGATAACCTTCAGTTTTGTCAGTAACTTTTGTCTTGTACTTTAATCCCAAATACTAGTTTAATATGTTAGCAAATGGCAAAACAAATTTGGACATAGTAGACGTTTCGGTCTATTCTTGTCTCATTAACATTGCTTGAAAGATGAGTTTATTTTAATAGAAATGATAACTCCAGATTATCCCCTTTTTAGCATGCTTTTCTGTTGCCAGTCGTATCTCTACACGTGATGACAATGATACATCAGTCACATAATTTTATGTTGCAATTTCCCCTCTCTGAGTACACACTGTTACCTACCACGTGCTGTAGGCATGTTATTCACTGGGGAAACCGCTTCATTTTGAAGGAGACGGCTGTAAAAGTGTTTTGTTTTCCCACGTCCTGCACAGGGGCCGGTAGTCGCTAGTTACTGTCACCACCCTGGGACTGTTCAGTGCAATTTTGTGCCTTTAACAGCAAATAGGTGCTTGCTTGGTGAGCAGGGGTCTAACCACATGCAGCTCCTTTTACAGTCGACCATTTGGTAACTGTCCCGACCAGGTCCCTCCTGAGCGCCCAGCACTGGAGCTGCAGACTCCCCTGCACCTTTGATGTCCCTTTAAAGCAATGACTAAATGAGCTATTGGTTAAGGTAAGTAGCTGTCAGTGGCCACATCTAATGAAGAAGCCCAGCTCTTGGGCTAGCACCTTCGATGGAGGTCGGAGGTGTCTCACATGCTGGAACAACGCGGGGAAAAGGGAGATGTGGCTGCACAGGAGCCGAGTGACGTGACATTCGTCCCTGCAGCGTGCGTGTCTGCGTGGGACTGTCTTGTGGCAAGTGAAGAGCCGCCTCCACAAAGACTTTTCCATGTTCTTAACCAAATCCAACTCCTTGCAACTTGAGCAGCTCTTACCGAAGGGATAAGGTAACATCACCTGGCGAGTGCCCTAGGGATACGCTTGATAAGGCAGCCGTGTAGGGCTGTAACTCTATGCGACTCTTTTATTCCCTGTAAATTCACTATGTTGCCACTGTGTGCTTTGTCGGAGAAGAGAGCATCTCCAAGCACAGACACATAACTGTCATTGACAGAAACTGTGAATGAAGATGTTTATTTGTTTATTCTTAGTGGCTTCACAGTCACCCCGTTCAGTTTTAACATACTGTTACCCTCAGGTGATGTTCGAATGCTCCCGTTTCATCACTCCAGTGTCACTTTGTTTTTCCGCATTAATTCTTCCCAGGAATTTTTTTCAGCTCACCCCTTTGCACCCTGCATCCTGGCCCCTTCCTCAAGCAGTGACAGATCAACACCAATAAAGTGGGGCTGTCTAACCTCAAAATAGCTAGAAAGCTTACTGTGGAAACGATGGTGTTTGCTTGTCGTTACTGATTAATTTTGCCATATTTTTAGTAACATTCAGGGCAATAATTGGCAAGGAAAGAGGCTTTGGAGGACTTTGTCACTGTTTTTTACTACTTGCAAACTCTTCAGACTTTGACTGTTCTGGCTGTTTGATTGAACAACTTTTGGTATTTGCATGGCTGGGGGGAAAAAAAAAATGCTCCCTTTTCCTGTTGGAAAAGCAGAGCAGAAAGAGAGCCCTGACTGACACCATGGAGGGTCACGATGCAGAAACTAGCCCGGGGTTTCTGGGGCAGGAGCTGCAGCATTTTCCGTTCCTTTATCCATTGCACTTTGTTTTGTGCCATCTCCATGCAAGCAGCAGTACCAAAAGGCTGCGAGACACCGAGTCTGGAAGTGGTTATTGCAGCATGTGTGAACCAGAGGCAGCACCAGAGCCCCTTCTCTCTTGGTCTGCTCTAATAACTGACTGGGGGAAGAGTCTCCTGCAGCATCTCTGAGGTTTTGGGGACTGGTGTTTCTGCTTCCCAGCTTTCCCGTGCTTAGCTTTACTGTCCCTTCTGCAGCCAGCACCTGTCTCTCATTTCCAGTGGTAGGAAGGAACACTTGGCTTTTCCAGGCAAGGGCTAGGAAACACCACAAAAGCAGATAAAAGCTAAGCAAGGCGGTTGGTGCAATGAAAACTAGCATAAAATTTTGTGAGGTTTTTCCTTCCTTCCCTTCGTGGTTTATTTTGGGCTTTATTTTTTACGTGGGGGAGGGCTGTGAGCGCAGTAGACTCATCTGAAAGCGTGCTTGAAAGCTGAAATCATCTTGGGGATACTCTTCTTTCCCCCCTTCTTCTTCTGTTAGACTTGCTTGCTCTGAGCTGAGCTTTCCATGACCTCGCTTGTGCAGTGAGCAATTTTGGATATTTTGTAGTCAAAGAGGGTCCTTGCTCCTGCTTTGGACTCTAAAAGTGTTTTGCAGGAGCAGTATTTGCTTGTGATGTGATGCAAGCTTGCAGTAACTGCACTCCGCTTCCTAAATACGTGTTTAATATTTTTCTCCGGGTTTTTGGAGAAAAAAGAACATCTTGTAGTGTACTTATTTCTAAAAACCTCATCTCTGCTGGCATGCAAATACAGAGCAAAAAACAAGCATTCTAGGGCTGAGCAGGGATGCGGATTCCTGTTTTGCTCCAATGTTAGATTCCCATTAAGAACCTTGTCGCGTTCCAGGACGGCGTGAGTTATTTATTATTAAAAATACTAGATTTTATTTATTATTTTTAATTAAAAGTCTATTGTTTCAGCTGCGATTGGTTTAATGCCAGCTTTCAGCCTTGGGTCGTTATACTTTTCTTGGCTAGGTATAATAAACTTCCTCAGTCTTTTAGTATTCATTCCCTACCTGCCCCAGTAAGTGTGTTCTTACACTGCTGCGATTCGGTCATCACTCAGTCATTGCTTAAAAAAGAAAAAAAAAAAGTGGTTTTTATTTTCTTGGAGACATTTTTCTTTGGCCCTAGAGTGTTTTTGTGGTCTGTTCTCACCAGGCTGTGCACAGCCAAATGCCTTACAGAAGGCTGTATGCTAGAAAGATACCTTTTATCAACCAGACTTCTCTAATAAAAGACCACAACTACATTTGAGAAGGCTGTAAAACCAGATTGCCTGAAGGCGTGTTCTTCTCCTTAAATCTGCTCTGCTCTTGTAATGCTTTTCCCTGGAGATACGACATATCTTAGACCTGCTTCTGGAAGCCTCTCTGCCCTGCAGGTAGTGTTAAATTTTGTCCAGTGCTGCTTTTTGGCCTCAATATATATGAGTGTGTGTGTGTATATATATACACACTCAGACACATATATTTGTGTGGCTTGTGCTGGAGTTTACTCCAAGACAAGTCAGAGTTTGAGTCTGAGTCTCATGTCAATAATTCTATGGAAAAAAAAAGAGAGTTTAAGATCTCCTAAATTCTTTCCACTCTAAATTTATCTTAAATTAAGAGGTTAGTTGGGTCCTACCATTTTGGGAGGACTGTGGGAAACGCTTGTAGAGAGGAAACCTCAAGCTTCCCGTTGCTGGGAAGCCTGGGACCGATTTGCAGCGCGTGGTCTCCAGCTGCGCCCGCCGCTCCTGCCCTGAGGATGAGGATCTGCTCGCGCCGACTTGCTTGGAGCAGTTGCAGTCACTGCTGAGGAGCTGTTTGGTAGCAGCGCGTGCTCTTAACGTAATAAATATACATTGTGGTGATGTTAGAGGAGACCTCAGGATTATAATTGTTTGAAATACGCTTCACCAGCGCTCAGCAAAGCAAAGCAGCGTAAGGCAGGAGCAGGCGCTCCGAGGAGGTACAAGGGCTTTTCCTTACCCAAACTGGCACTTGTTTTGCCACATCCATCTTGGGGTCTCCTCGGGGCCCCAGGTTGTTGATGGTTGGTCTAGTAGTAGCTCACCAGGATGGTGGTGCCTTGAGCTTCCTGCACTTGGAAAACGTGCAGTAATTCCAGGGAATAGCCAGGAAGATGCAATTTGACCAGCTGATGGGCTTGTGCCCTTGGAAAACTTAGATAACTGGGTAGGGGAAAGGGGTTGGCGTTGCTGCATGCAGAAAGATATGTGCATTGGCATTCACCTGGGGGCTCTGAGGTCTGGAAGCAGATGCCTGGGCTCCTTCTTTGGCTTTTATAAAATCCAGAGGGTCTCCTTCCAGTCTCAGCAGTAAATATTACAGTGCACGTTGTCCCAGGGGGGTTATATTTGCTCTTGGAGCTCTCTTGTCATGCACGCATCTATAGCCAAGGCTTAAGGCTGTTGTATTTCTGCAGAGGACTTCTCGGTGGGAACTGCGGGTGCATCCTTACTGCTCTGTGCACAGCAAACCCGCTGCTTCTGCTGTACGTGGGTGCCCAGGGCTTTACTAGGTGCAGATCAGCCCTAGAGATGCAGTGCAGGACTCGAGGTGCCTATGGGAAGCGGCGTTTGCAGGTCGCTCGTGCAGGTGGAGGGAGCAAAGCTGGAGCTCCCAGATCTCCTGCAGCCTCAGTAGGGCTGGGAATCCTGCAGGAACATAGAAACCCTGCAGCTTTCCCTGAGTCAAGTTTTCCTTTTTGCATGCAAAAGAGATGATGTGCTGGGAAAGCCTGGAACCACCCGAGCTCAAGGGAAGCTGTTCCAAACAGCAATGTGACTGATTCCCCCTTCATTTTTACAATGCGAGTGAGTCCCTTCCAGCCCCCGTCTTTCCTGGAGGAAGTTTGGCCCTGGTTGTGTGGAAGGGCAGGAGGGAGAGCGGCTGGGATGGAGCAGTGCCGGGTGGGCAGCGTTCGCTTCCTCCTTGGGAAAACGGCTGGGCACTTCTTGAACCAGGCTAAAATTTACGGGATACTCGGATGGAGAGGGCTTTTTGGTTTCTGCAAGCAGGATCAGCTTGCAGAACGTTAGATGTTGCTGCCAGATGTATTTGGATGTGGTTTGCTTTGTTCTTAAACAATAGGCAGCTTTAACGAAAGGGAAATATTACTTGTGCCCATATGGGCCATTGTTCCCATTATGGGCATAATCCCGGCTGCGGAGCTGAGCATTATCCTGCTGATCCCGTTCGCAGTGAGTCATGTGGCCCAGCGTTTGTCCCGCAGTTCGTTAGATCTTTGATCTCTTCTTCCCTGATGGGCTCTGGGATTTGCGTCCCGCGCCGTGGGAACGGCCCGTGTCCCTGCACAGCTCCCGGTGAGGAAATTCCAGCACTCCGAGTCCAAGCTGGTGGGTAGAGACACATGGTTCATTCTGCACGTTTCTCTCCTAGCTTTTCAGTGCCCGTCCTTAACTAGCAACAGTTTCAAAGGGAAATAACCACTGTTTTGAGTGAAATCATCACTTAATGGCAGACCAACACCGTGCACTTAAAAATTATGAATGCTTTCTGTTCAAGAAGTCCCTTTGAGTCACCCTTGCTTTTCATGTAAGGTCTTTTCTGCCATAGAGTGGCAGAAGAGCTTGATGAAGTGGTCATTTGAAACGGATGGAAAGCATTCTAGTGGTCACACACATGAGGATCCTCAAGTTTTTTAATTAAAAATCTCAGGTTTTAATTAATTTATCTAAAATAACAGTGTGGCTCTCATTTCTCTCCAAAAGGCAGGGCTGCTCGCTAAATTTAAATAAACAGATACTGTACCACAATTTCCTGGCCCTGTGAATCAAACTTGGGAAACCAAGACTGATGAAACCATAATTGGATTAAGTGTATTCCTTCCCCCCGTTGGGAATGTGGATAAAATGTCTGTCTTTAGTAGCTGTGTTTTGCCCACGCTAGGGCTTGTGTTTCAGCTTGTGTTTCAGCGGCTGAAGAGCAGATGGCACCTATGGAAGTGTAAATTAGCCAGCAGCTGACAGGGCCTCGAGAGTTATTGACCATTTGGATGCCTCTGTGCAGGGGTAAGTGCCAGCTACTCAGCTGATCAATAAGGGGAAATAGAATTTTCTTGGAATCATTTCATTAAATTTAGCCTGTGTGAGTGTTTTTAGGTCTATCCGGTTGTACTGCAAACTCCTTCCCCATTCCCGTGTTGCTTTGAGCCTTGGGGTCTAATTCCTTCTGCGTTTAACTCCGTAGGATTTGCAGTAACAGGGATTATTGTAATTTTTCTTCCTCTAAAGAACTTTCCCCTCTTCCCTGGGTTGTTCACTCGGGCCCACGCAGGTGAGGGGAGGACGGCGATGATGCCAGGCGCTCTCCTCCGGAAAGCCCAAGGGAATCCCTGTTTCTCTCCGGTTTTGGGAGCGGCGGTGACGGGTTTTGCGGAGCATCCGGTTCCCGTCGCCGGCGGAGCGCTGTGATTCAGGGGTTTCAGGGAAACAACGGATTTAGCAATCCAGGATTATCATATTGGCTCGCCAGCTTGGGTACCTGCCTTGGATCCCAGCTGGTATGTGATGGATCACAGGAGTTTCCAGGCCGTCCCGTAAAGAGCTTGGCACAGCGAGCAGCAAAAGAACAGGAAAAAAAGGCCTTGTGATGTGGTATGACACACGGTATGAAATGATCGACTTGTCTTTTACAGCAAAAAACTTACTCACTAATCCCAACTCATCTTTTAATCTGTTTGTAGTACTTGATTTGTATTTCTTTTTGTCAAAGAGATGAAGGTAGGGCAAGAAGGGAGCAGGGTGAGCAGAGGGCCAGCCCAGGGCTTGGATGCCCTTTGGAGCCTGAGAAGGCTCGTGGATCCGTTGGGGTTGCTTTGCTCCAGGACCATTCCCGAGCACAGGAATATTGCCTTAACCCCACTGGAAAATGATGTGCTTAAGTTCAACATGTGGTGGAAAAAGGTTCCCCCAGCTTTGCTGCCTTGCAGCAGAGCAGGGTAAAGGGACACTGAGAACCCACCCTGTGTGTGATGTTAGGTAAAGAAGTGGCTTTAAAAACATATGGGATTTTCCTTGGTTTTGGGGAATTTCTCCATGGCCTGATGCCCTGCTGTGGGCAGGGCAGATAGGCTGCTCCGTGGGAGCGGTGCCAGGTTTTGCAGGGAAATTTCGGTGGGTTTTGCAGAGAAATTTCGATGGGTTTTGCAGGGAAATCTGGGCGCTTCATCCCCGCTGCAAGACCTTGGATGTGGTTTCACAGTCCCTTGTGCGTAAGCAGGGCTCCCTGGTGGGAAGGGGAGTATTTCTGCAGGGTACGCCAGCCCCAAACCAGCCTGGCTTTATCCTGAGCTTGCACAGAAATCTGCCTAATATCCCAGCTAGTGTTTTTGCAAAAAAAGAGAGGAGAAAAAGGCTCGAGGGACACGACACTATTCACCTACACCCAGAAAAGAGTTAAAGGGCCGGGCTGCGGTGCTGCCGTCGTTCCCGCGCCGCGGGAAGCCTCTCCGGGCCTGGAGCGGCCGCTCTTATTCAGCGCACAGGAATGCGGGGATCGTTCCAGCCGGCGTGGGCGGCTCTTGGGCCTGCGGTTCTTGCTAGGGGGTGGCTGATTTTTTCTGTAAAAGCACTTGCTGAATCCGCATTTGCTTGAATAATGGCTACTTTATACACAAATGATAAATGTTAGTCACAGCAGAGCAAGAGACGTTGCTCGCGTTGGTCATGGATTTGGCATATCAAAAAAGGGAGACAGGAGAGGGGGAAAAAAAGAAGGGGGGAAAAAAAATGGAAAAAGCAAGCCTGGGTTTTCATTGCTTCAGGAACTGCCAAGTTAACCGGAGCTGCATTTATGTTATGTGACATCTTTAAGCCTTTGGCGCTCTCCGCTTGATGCCAGATATCTAGTTTGGAAATATTTATTGCAACTGGCAAATCTTTTAGGAGCCTGTCACCACAGGAGAACTGTCAGCAAAGCGGCCTCGCTAACTGGGTTCTGTTAAGTGCCTTTTTTCAGGGCTTCACTATTAGATGAGTCATTTCTGTTTTCTCTGTAGTGTGCAGTGGCTTCTGCAGAAAAGCTTATAGGGTGTTAACTGGATCTATATGTTGGAGGGGCTGGGAGGGTCCTTTCTGGAAGCTCAGGCTCTGGAAAGTTGCATTTTTAGGCTTGCAAACCTTGACTGTTTTCCCAAGGTCTGATTGCTCAGCAGTCCTTCTAGGCGTCAGGCTTTGGTGACCTGAATTTTCAGGCTACTTTTAATGCCTACATGTGGAATAAGAGCAGGATTATAAATGCAAAAAGGACAAGTTAGGCATAGGACTAGTTCAGAATTTTATTTTTATTTGGATATTTCAATGTTTTCCTCGCTCACTGATTATTTGCTGTGATTGCTTATTTGGTGGGGAGGGAAAAATCACAGTTTTGCCTGTGGTTGAGGTTGATATCAGTGGCCTGGGCTGCAGGAGGCTTCCTGGGGACCAGCCTTCAGCATCCCTCATTGCAGCTCCTCTCCCAGCAACTCCCGTCGCCCTTGATGCTGCATCCCAGAGCACAGAGTCATTTGCAGAAACCCAGTTTGTCCCTGCTTTGCTCCTGGCCTTAACACTGACTAGGTTTAAACTTGTGCACCTTGCTCACTTTGCTCAGTTTTAATTGCTGCACACGAATTCAAGGTACCCTGGGTGAAAGAGGGCATCAGTTTTGCCTGGGAAAAGCAAAGCCCTTCCCGGGATTCCTACTTTTCTCCCATGCAGTAGCTGGAGACGGTCGCTGAGGCAAGTTTTGAATTAATGGGGTGTGTTGGGCGGGGGGAATCCAGGATATTTCCATGCTTTCCAAAAGATGAAAAGGGGGCTGCACATCACTGCTCACGTCAATACCGTTAATAACGCAAAGCCGCAGAGAGGAAATTAAAGTATAAAAACGATGTTAAAATAACACGAAGGATTTGAGTGTATCCCACAGAGGCAGGAAAGTTCAAAGGGAAGGCTGAACTCCGCCTGACCCGCCAGCCTCGGCATTGCAACACAATTTCCCCCTGAGATTATCCGGTTTTCAGAGAGTCTGTAACGGAGGAGGAAGAGGAAGGTCAGTGACACCCTATTTAAACTCCAGCTTTTTCCATGTGTAATCCATACGCACTGAAAGGAGAATCTCCTTAAGTATCTTAGACTTTTTTTTTTCCAGATAAGACATATAAGCAAAATGTATTTCCACCGGGATTAATACTGTGTTCTTCCCCTAGACCTTAGGTTGTAAATCACTTAACCGAGCACATGTTTCTTATTAAAATCAGCTTAAACTCTGGTGCTGGTGGAGAAGTTTCTGTGTTGCCCTCCCTTTTTTGGGGCCGGTGTCTTGGTTTCGGCGTGCGGCTCGGGGGCCTTTTCTCGTGGTTTTTGCCTGTTTCGGGTTTTGTTACAGGTGTTGGCGTTTCGGGGCCCCGCTCTCGAAGCGCCCTCGAGAAAGGTAACACTTGGCAAGCCGGGAAATTCTCGACTCGGTGAGCGTGCCGCCTTCCTCGCAGGTGTTAAAACGGTTTCGCTTTTGGCTTCGAGAGGGATTTTTAATGAGAGGTTTTCAGGGCGGGCTTGTGCCTTGGCAGCCCCGCAGCGGCGCGTGCCAGCCACCTTGCTCAGCGCGCGACGGCAGCTCGTGCCACCAGATCGGTATCAGCCTCGTGAGTCTGAGCTGAGGCAGGAGCTGGCCCGGCTTCTCCCTCTTGCTCTCCTCGGGAGACATTTTTCTCCCTCTTTTATCCCAGCTCAAGCCACGTGTTGGCTGCCGATCCCATCTGCAGGTTGGTACAGCGCTTGTCTGAGCCCTTGGCTGGATCTCTTTTGCTTCTGGTGTCCCTGGCACGTTCGGGAAGTGTTTTGGTTTCTACCACAGCTAACAGGGGTTCTCCCTGGTGCTCCTAAGAGTGCCTGGTCTCGGGCTCATATGAGAAGGGCCAGCGAGCCCCACGTGTGCCCCAAAGCCCCAGCACTGCAGCCCTGGAGCTGACGGCTACTTGTGGCCTGGGGTGACCTTTGCAAACGAGCAGCAGGTTGTGCAGAAGCAGCTCGCGACGGCCCCCGATCTTGTGGTCAGGGAGATTTAACTAGTCTGAGCGGAGGGAAGTCCCCAGAAGATCCCCGGCTTTCGCTGGGGAAGCGGCGCCGAGCGGAGCTGCCGGCCGCGCTCGCTCCCGCGCGGAGCCTCTCCGGAGCGAGCGCGGGACGTAGGCGAGTGATGCGGCGCGGGGGTGCTTTTCACTTTAAGGAAACAAAATATATATATTATTAATTTTTACTTTATTTATGGGCTTTCTGGCAGGGTCTGAAGCCTGAAACTTCAGAGATTTCACTTTGTATTTACTTTTCTGGACAAACTCCAGTGCAACTCCTCTCCATTGAGTAACCCCCGAGTCCTCCCCCATAGGCCGAGCAATTAAAATTCCCACAGAGCCCGTCCTCTATTTTTTTGTTGTTTTTTCTTAATACCAGGCAGTACAATTTGTGGTCAGAATTCGGAGTGTCATTTTAACAGCTACTTCAAAGACCCAGAGAGGCCGGCTGGTAAAGAGCAATCCACAGAACTCGCCACCGAAGCAACACAGAAATGCCATATAAGCCCTGGACTGAGAAACTTGCAAAGTTTTATTAAGCAAGTGTGTACATGGACACGACTGGCCTGATCCAAAGCCCGTCTGCGTTTCACAAACACTTAGTGAGGTTCGGATTAATGCCGAGCTCTCCCAAAAGGAACATGGGAGTTGCCTGTTGGGATTGCGTGTGTCTGCCTTCCCTGGAGGCCCAGGGTGAATAACTGGCCTTTCACGTACACAACTTCAGCATTTAGTTCTAGGGAAGAGGCTTTGGAAGTTGCCTTTTCCATCCTATGAAGCTCGGCTTTTATTTATTTATTTTTCAGCTCTTCCAAGAAAGAAAATGAAATGTTGACTTTAAGCACCTTGGTTAAATACTCAGAAGCCATGAAAGTGCATACTTCACAGGGGAAAGTTCTGTTTTCAATGCAGCAGTTTGTATTTATAGGGAGGATAAACCAAGTCTGAAGTAACATTTCTTTAAGCCTTTTTTTGGTGGAATTTCATCAGTGGTTAAAGCAACCGTAACTGATTCCAAGAACACTTCAAAGTGAGCGCTGCTGATTGGCCATTTGCAAAATCACCTTCGGAGACCGAGGCTCTGGAAATGCATTTATTCATAGAATGTGTCTTGCATTAGTCCTCGGTTGGCCAATAAAATTATCCCAGGCATGTCTGAGGCCGCTACTAAAAAGAAACTTAAAGGGCATTACTGTTCTCGTGAAGATGATGCAATCCGCCTGTGCCGTTATCCGTCGCAAGGTAAAATTAAATGCATTCAAATGAATTAGTTGTGAAGGGATTTGATTAATGCAGAGCTTTAAATGAAAAGTTGCTTTGGGCCAAGACCCACCTCGCTTCATTTATTGCATGTGGCAGCTGCGCTAGGCAAAAGGGGAGTTATTCTAGCCCGGCCTGGCATGAGAAGGAAGTGACACCCGATATTCCACGGGGATTTTCCTCATCTCGCAAACCGGGCCAGCAATTGTCCCGTCTTCCCAGCAGGAGGTAAAATATCCAGTGGTTTTGCATGGGCAGGAGTTTAGGACAGGGTAGGGTGAATCACCCCGAAAGCCACGTGCTTGGCTGTTGCCTTCACGTGCATCAGACAGCGGGGTTAAGTATTGGGCGCTCACGTGAATATATTGAAGGAGTTATGCGTTTTTGGATCTTTATTTGGGATTCTTCCTTGCCACGCAGTCGGCCAGCAGCAAAGAATTAATGTGCCGTTGGCAGGGAATGCTGCCCACCTGGATACACCTCGGGATACACCGGATACACCTTGGTTCCCGCGGCAGGACTGGTCACATAAGGACTCCCCGGCTGCTGGAATGTGCTCTGGCTTTTCTCCAGCCCCCTTTTTATTCCTATTTTGACAGCTGAAGGGCTTGACGCGGGGAAGTCTGTGCAACCTCCAAGCGCCGTTTCCGTAGTATCCCGGCCTGAGGCTGGAATGCCGTCGGCTGCACCCTGGTTCGGTGCAGGGCGCGTGCAGGAACCGCATCCCTTGCAGCAGCCTGTGCCGCGTCCCCCTTGTGCCAAAGCAACTCGGGAATCGTTGTCCAAACATCCAGAGCTTCTGGGAATGGGATAATTCATTATTATTATTATTAAGTATCATACACTGGATTTCTTGCATGTGGCAGCGTGCGGTTCTCTTGACACTTCAAAACTAGAGGCAAACCTTGTCTCTGCTAATGATAGGAACTGTACTAAAAGGAAGATTTAGAAAAAAAAAAGCAAAAAATTCCCTAACAGATACGAGAATTTGCTGAAGGTGATCCACAGGGGAAAGCTCAGAGGGTTGATGCTCTTTGCTTTGCTGATGCACATGGTCCCCACGGCCTCCTCTTCCCGTTATGCCCTCAGCTTTGGGAAACGGGTCGGGCTTTAGCTTTGTGCCCGTCTGCTCCAGCTTTTATTTTTCTTCTCTTGCCTGTAAGGAGAAACCAAAGGCTTCCTGGACTCGCTTACCTGGATTTTATCACATATATTTTGAAAGCAAAATGGCATTAATTGCTGGAAGAAGAATGTAGTGGTGATGTTAATTACTTCTCCCCATCAAGGCGCTTGGTGCTTCTGGCGGATGAGAGCAGCTCCTGGGAAAACTGCTCCCTCCCGTTTGCCTCGTTTCCCTACCATGTCCGGCTGGATATGGGAATCCCATTTTCCTTGGGTAAAGAGACTTTCTCTTTTACACCGGTTGTGTATTGGCCATGATTGGGCTTTACCGGTGCAACCATAAAACAATTAGTGTCCTCAGAAAGCAGCGATCCCAATTCCTGCCGGGATTTCAGCACATGCAAATGAGGGCAAGCGGCCTCAGTCTTGGGAAGTGGCTCGGAAAGCTGGGGCAGTTTGAGTAAGAATAAAATGCCTAAAAGGAGTCTGGAGCTTTTAAAGCACCTGGGTCCAGTTCACTTGATGTCACAAGCCACTAGCCTCCCTTTCCTCTGGTGCAGGACACCTCTGTCCCCAGGGCTGTGCTGTCTTTTGGGCTGCTACAGCCACTGCGCTTTTCTCGCTTATGCTAAATGAACCATTTTCCTTTTCACACCCCAAATCTGCTAACGGCAACGAGAGATGCAGAATGCAGCTTTCTCCAAAAAGGGGGAAGCAGGGCAGGTGAGAGGGGGATGTTCCTAGGAGACTTTAAGCACCACTCCTGGCTCCGTGTCACCCTCGAGGTTCCTCCAGCCGGGTGCTGCACGATGTCCTGTCCTGCTGTCCTGCACGGGACCCTGCTCTGTGCTGCAGTGCCAGCAAGCGCTGTGCTGTTTGCACGGGCACCGACCTGTCTCGCCGCATTAGCTCCTCGTGCCACGTCTCGGCGCTCCCGCTTCCGTGAGTAAATGCTCCGTGACAGCGTGTTTGACTACCGGCCTTGGAAGGACTGGTTGTGCCTCGTGTGGGCGTCCCTCGCGTTGGGGACCTGCCAGCAGCACCACTAGGCTCTACGTGACGCATCCGTGATGTTTATAGGAGCAGACCTTGGAAAACCGTGGGTCCCGGTGGCAGAAGGTCGAGCTGGCTGCTGCAATCCCCCTTCCCGCAGGGATTCAGGCTTCTCTTGCAGCCGGCGCTCGGAGGAGCAGGACGATCCATCGCTTCCCACTTGGAAGCTGGACCAGAATCGTGGAACTTTCCACCAGCAGTGAGAGCTGATTCTCTGAGCTCAGCAGCTTCGACTCCGAAATGCAAAACTCATCTTTTCCTTGAGTATTTTTTTTTCTTCACAGGCACATACTGGACAAAAATAAAATCCAAAAGGCTAATCCACCTAAGCTTTTCCTTGCGGCTGAGAAGAAAGCGCCGGAAGGAACAATAAGCATTTTGTTTCTCTGGGGCAATATCTGGTCCATGGTCAGATACGGCCAAGGTGAAGAGGCCGTGTAAACCCAGAGCACGCGATGCTGCCTGAAAAGACGAATCCTCCCTTTCAGGCTCATCTATAAATCAGTTACCATTTGTTCCTTATTAATAATTCAGCTGCCAAGAATGGGCTTATTGCTTTAGAAAGGGGAAAAAATACAGACTGTCCTTGGGCTGAGTGGCTGGCAGGCCAAGCTGCAAGGCAGAGCTCCTGGGAATATCCAGAGCGAGCTGCAACCCCGTCTGTATTAATTACCCTCGTGTTTTTGTACTTTTTGTCTTTTCCATAACCCTTTTCTGCTTGCTTCCTGCTCCTAGTGTGGGGCACATGCACCTTAATGGTCATTTCCAAAGGATGGAGTTGGGGAAGAGGCATCTTGTTTGGAGGGATTGGAAGGTTTTTCCATGTTCCAGGGAAGGAGGAGGAGCGCGGAAGCGCACGGGAGTGTCCAGCCGGGATGAGAGGCTGCTGTGGGATGGGGTTTGCAGTGCGGATGGGAGTGCAGGAGTGTCCTGAGGACAAGGCTCTGGGACACCCGGATTTAATCTCTCGTGGCAGGTACACAGAGCAAGGGAGCAGCGTGATTGATGGGGCAGCACAAGGGCTTTAGCAGCTGGGCTTGAGCCGGGGGAGGAACGAGACATTAATCTGATGTGCCAGAGAGGAGGAAGAGATGCGGTGGGATGACATAGGGGTGCGCAAGTAGTTTTAGTTGATAGAAAAAAAAAAAACCAGAGCTGCATCTTTGTATCTTAAATGTTGTGTGGAAAGACGCGGAGAAATGAATGGGAAGCAGATGGGTTGAGAGGCTCGGGTGGGTGTGCGGGAGCAGTTGCAGGATGGTTTATTAGAAGAAAGTTTAACGTCTCCCAGGCAAACCTGTATCCAACTCGAACATCGTGATCCTTCCTATGCTGGGGCTGGAGTAGCTCTTATTACAAGGCGATGTGACATGGTCCTCTCGACAGGGAGGAATGATGTTTTAAAGGTCTGCTCTCACCAGAGGTTCCTCACGGAGCCCTCGAGAGCCGAGCGCTGGGATGCTGCTTCCCTGGAAGCAGCTCGGAGCAACATCAGAGGGTTCATGTGGGCGAGCGCCGTCGTTTGCAGACCCTGAGGTTTGGGAAGGGGATGCGGCCGGCGGAGAGGAGTTGGATCCCGCTGGTGTTTGCTGTCTCCCTGCTGGGTCCTGCTCAGGACAGACTCTCAGCAAACAGCCTCCGTGCCGGGGAGGAGCTGCGATTGCTCACGGCCGCCGAGTTTGCTCCGCGGAGCTGTTTGCTGAGGATGGAGTGGGTGTGCGGAGCCAAGGCTGAGTCACGAGGGGAGGGGAAACCCTCTTCGCTTGGGAAATCAAATATTTGGGACCTACCCCTGTGCTGCCCTATCTCTGTTGCACGCCTGCTCTCTCGCACTCGGATCCCAGGCAGCCCAGGCTGTATTTAGGGAAGGTGGAGGTAGTGAGACAGCTCCCATCCAAGCAGACCTGGAGGGTGCTTAAATTCGGGCATGATTCACTAGGAGACATTCGCTCCTCTGAGTCACGGCGAAGCAGAGACCCGGCGGGCGCGCTGTGCAGCCCGAGCAGAGACAGAAAAAGAAGGCCGTAATTGACCGCTGCCTTCGCGTGCCTCATCGTGTTGTTTTAGGGAAGCTGGGTGGGTTCCTGGGGCTCCTGGCTGCCTTCGGTCGTGAGTCATGAGTTTGCCTCGAGCTTGGATGTGAGGGGACCCGGTGGGGTCTTTGCTGTGACCTTGGAAGGGCTCTTGGTCCCAATGAGAGCCGCGGAGCAGCAGTTCAGCGCTCTGCACCGCGGGGCCGGGTCTCTCCGTGCACCTGTATCGTTCTGAAAACACCTCAGGATTGGGAGAACTGAAAGTCGTTCTGTTGTCTGTGGATTCCCCTCTTGGGTCACAGCACGGGGATGCTGGTCTGCTGCCCCAGACCACAAGGGCTTTTTGCTGAGAGCTGAAGAGCTTCGAATCTTTAGCATTAACCAAGGCTGCCAGGTTGAAGGGGAAGGTGGCTGCAGAAGGGAGCTCTCGGGGTGCAAAGAGGAGACTTGTGCTCCAAAGCAGCCCTGCTCGCCCCTACTGTGCGCGTCAACCAGAGGGAACAGCGAGAAAACAGGGAGGAAAACCCCCTTTTCAGGGCAATTTGCACAGCTTGCTGATGCGGCACTGCTGTCACCAGCGCCCTGCGTCCCCTAGCGTCGTCCGGCCCTTCGCCCAGGACGGCATGAAGTTGGCAGCAAAATCCAAAGCGGCTTTAAAGTCCTCTGGCTTCTTCAAGTACAAACTAATATTTACCTGCGAGGCTGCTGCCCTCCTTGGCAGCTCGAGAGCCGGGCTGGGATTCCTGCTCCAGCCGTCGCCCCTGCGGTGCCCGGCCCTGGGTTTCCCTTGGATTTTTCAGTTTGGAGACAACCGAGGGGGGCCCAAGGACAGGAAACGGCTGAAGACGCCTCTAAATGTGACTTCTGATGCTGGTGACATTTTCAGCTGATCTTTATGGTCACCTCATGGAAAACTTTTGAAAAACATCTTATTTAGGAACAGTCCTGCCTCCTATGGCGGTTGAAGGCAAACGTGTTTTGGTGCCTTTTTTTTTTTTTTCGTGGGCTTTAATCACGTCTCAGCTCAAGTTTTTATTACTCCTGACATTTACATGAAAATAAGGTGTTTGTTGACTTCAGCTCCTCTGACTCCTTTCATTTTCCTGCTCCTTTCCGTGCATCTCCGGCTGGATTCCCATGCAAGCAGGAGCAGCCACGAGGCCTCGGTAGGAAGGGCTCTGTGCAGGGATGCACTGGAGGTGCCAAGATGTGACTTTATTGTGCAAGGGAATTCTTATGCTTTGCAATGCAGAGGCAGGAAATACTGAGTATTTTTTTTTTTCTTTCCCCCCTCAAAGTATTTTTCAGGGAGGAAAAATAAGTATTTCAGTGTCACCTGTAATTCAGGGAAGCAGAACGGGTCTCGCATGAGCAGAGTAACTATCGTGGCCGAGCGGGCGGCTGCAGGAGCCGTGTCCTTGTGGCACGAAAAGCCGCTTTCACCCGATCTCTAGATTTGCCCGAAGAAAGGAAGCTTTCAGGTAGACTGCGCGCACAGCTTCCCCTTTTGCTGATTCTGGTGAGAAAAAGAAGTATTTCAGCTGAAACGTCCTCCCTCTGCCCGGTACAAATAACCCTCTCTGCTCGGAGGGGCCCTGCAAACAAAACCAGCCACCCGCGAGTCCCCCTGCTCTCCCCGCTTGCAGATGGGCTGTAAAACCTGATTACGAGAGGAGAAGTTTACAGAGCCGCCCCCAACACGCATGGGCTCTCGCAGAGGCCGGCGGCTCCAGTTTCACTGGTAATTGCAGGCATGAGAAACCGTAAAATATTAACTTCCGTGGGCTCTTAATGAGGCGTTCCGCCTCGAATCCGCAGCGCTCCCCGAAGAGCCCGCGCGGTGCCCGGCTCACGGCACATTTCTCCGGCCGGGTGACTCACAGGGAAGGAAGCCGGAGCTGTAACGTTCCCGCAGCCCCGTGGCGCTCCCCTCCTTGCTCTGTCCTGTCCTCCCCGTCCAGGCACCTCTTGGGCATCACCCGGGAGCGGAGAGGGCTCCGGGGAAGCGGCTGCGCACGGGAAGTGATTCATGGCCAAGTGACTCATTATCGGGATGCCCGAGCGGGACGGAGGCTGGGAAAGCTCTGCTGGAAGAGGGAGGCAGATGATTATTTGGGAGGAGAGGGAAGGAAGCGGGACCAAAGACTTGTAAGTGACCGCGTTTGGTTTAAAGCTGCTTGGCACAGCCCAGGGGACACCTCTGGGGAGGGATTTGGGGGTTCTGGGCATCGTGGGACAAAATTCCCTCATTCCTGGTGCGCTCTTCATCAGCACCAGTTGTGCAATTAATGATATATCCCCCTTGCAGGGTAATGGAGAGTGAGTGAAATCAATGGAAAACCCTGGAAGAAACAATCCAGCTGGGTCTTAAGAACCCGAGTTGCTTTGGAAAGTGGGAGATGGGCGCCCTGGAAAACCTCACCCTGGATCTCGTTGTGCAGGCGGGGGAGGTACACGCAAACCTGGAAATAGCTGCTTTTCAAATTACAGGAAAAGCAGCAGCATTTTCACTGTATAATAAAGAAAATAACAGCAATGCACCTCAGGTAGCCTCAAACTCTTCCAAACAAGATAATTGGAGGCTGCAGCGCAGCATATTTTGGGTTCTATCTGCTATGAAGTAAACACGTTCTTTGCTCAGGACCACCAAAAATGTTTCCATAAGAAACACTGGCTGTATCCCAGCTTTATAGACTGCACAAACAAACAAATGTTTATCAAAAACGCGAGAAGTCAGTTCCGACTCTTGGTATTTATATGAAGTTTGTGTTGACGGCATTGGCGATTATATATATATATTGAGAAGCAGCATCCAAAGTCTTAAAACTGCCAATTTTTTGCAATACTGCTGATGATGATAATCGTTCTTGCTGATGTTAGTAGCCAATATATTTGGGGCGAAAATTCTTACTGTAAGACTTCCATCCAAACGCAGCACGGTGTGTTCATTTCTGCTCTCTCTTGATCGTTAGGAAGCGGTTTGGTTGCTTGGTTCTCCTGCTCGGGTTTTCTTTGGTTGCATCCGCAGCTATTGGTAGTTTTCAAGTCTCCATGCAGCTTTCAGTAAAACTACAAGTTTTTTTTTTTTCCCCAGTATCAAGAAGATGCGTTTTGAGGCTGGGTATTAAATGTAAATCAATAGGAGCATCGTGACAGCTAACAGAGCAGCCGACGTCTCCCACATTTTTCCCTTTTTTCCTTTGACTGGTTGATAGGAGAACCACGTGCCCCAGTTATTCAGCCTTTCTTGAAATCCTCCTGTTTTGAATGCTCTGTGTCTCATGGAAGATGCTCTGAATCCCTTTGGACTTTTCATCCATCCGTTTTCTCCTTATGCAACTCCTCTTCCCGGATCAATGCAGAGAGCCATGGAATCTCCTCCAAGAGAGGAGGCTGCAAGCCTGGCTTGGATGCGTGTGTTGCTGCTGGGATTTCGGGATTACAGTGAGACCCGGGATTCTGGGAAGCAGCGCTGAGCTCGTGTGATAAATGGCTTTCCAAAAAGGCACGTTCCTCCTCCTCTTCCTCCCCCAGGGCCCTTATGGCTCAAGCGCAAAGAAATTGCGTCGAGTTGGCAAATAAACTGAGCTGAAGTAAATAAAAGGGCCGATGCTGCTTAGAAAAAAAATAGAAAAAAAATGGAAAAATATAATGAGAAAAGGCTTGGAAGTGATACCCTTAGAGGTACTTCTGACCTCAGATACTGCTTCCTTTCCTTATTCTTCCATTTCTGTTCTTGGCAAGTTATGAGTAATAAATCCTTAGCAAAATTCTTAGCAAAATGCAGCTTATTTAGCTCTTGCAGTGGTGATAACCGGGGTGGTGCTGCTCTTGGCTTGTTCTGCAGGCAGCAGCGGGTTTCCCTGCGCGGGGAGGTGGAGGTGCTGCCATCAGCAGCAGTTTTAACTCTGGATTCTGCTGCAGTTACTGGAAAAGGTCTCTCTGCAGTAGTGCAGGTTGCTTGGGAGTAATTCATTCCCTTTTTGAAATGCAGCCGTAGAAATATATATATAAGATCTGCAGGTCCAGGTGCAACTGGACAAGCGAAGATGGCAGAAATAATATTGGGGTGTTCAGAAGCGAGTTCAGGATGAGATAAGCCTTAATCAACGCTTAGGATGTATCATGGCCTTTGTGGGGATAGGGAGGGGGAAGGAAATGCACGTCGGGCCTCCGAAGTGCCTATTATGAGTGCTACGGGCTGGCAAAAATAAGGAGGAAGTGAGAGAGAAAAGGAGCTAAAAACAGACTTCAAGGGAGCTGCGTTTGCCCCGGGGCACCCCGTAGCTGTGGCTGAAGCAGGCAGAGTGCTCGGCAGGGAGATTAGCAAACAGCAGAGAGGAAAGAGCAGCTGCAGCCTGTTTTCCCGTGGCAAAAACAAGCCCTGTCCGTGGCCTTGCAGGGATGGGGATGCATGAGATGGGAGCCGGAGCGGTTGGAGCGGCCGGAGGCCTCCGCGGAGCCCCAGCGGACAGACAGTTTATGGTAAACCAATAAAACGCACTTATGTCTGCATCTGAAATTAGACTCTGAAAAATATGGTCTCAAGGCACCTGCTAAAGAGCTTAGCATTACTGGAATCTTAATAAATGACTCATGCTGTCATAATCTGACGCTGCCATCGGCTCGGCTCTTGCCTGGGAGGAGGGGAAGGCTGCGGAGCTCGAGTAAAGACAGATGTAAACAGGCAGCGAGAGGCCACGCGGGACGACGCTGCGAGTTCCCGTCGTGTCGGCTCCTCGGAAAAGCACGAGGCTGGTGCAGGAGCCACCGTTTGCCCGGTGCCGCATGGAGCTGAGCCGTATCCTGGTCCTGCCTGTAAGTACCTGCTCAAAGGGCACGAATAGCTGGGCACGGGCTCCTGCCATCAGCCCCGTGGCCGTCTCGTGCCCTGGCTGGTGCCAGCAACCTGCCAAGGGACATTCCCAAGCAGTGCCCATCTGCAAACTCAGGGAAGACATTCCCAAAATCCAGCAAGAGCCGGAGCAGGAAGAACAAGCAGGACAAGTGAAAGAGAGAGTTACAGCACAGAGAGTTGTGGTTTTTGATAGCATTAAGAATTAACTCTTTGTCCTAGTACTGGCTACACATCATTTTGGGAGAGTCATTTAACTTCATTGCTCTGGGTACAGGCTTCTCCGTAGAGCCGTGGTGCAGATTAAGGGGCTGTTTGTTCATTCTTCTGATAATCTGTGTATTTAAGGGCTGAAGTAGAGCTATTAGTGACCAGGCTCCTCGCTGACAGTGCAATAAGATGCCTTGCAAACCCTGACATGACCACTCCTGTTTCTAGAACAACATATTTCTAGAATAAGCTGCACCAGAAATGGGAAAAGTTAGTGATGCCGAGCAAACTGGATGGCAGTGGATCAGCTTTTGAGTTACTAATGTGCTGCGTGGGTCTTTTTTTTTTTTTCTTTTTCTTATTCTGTGTTGTTCATTTGGCCAGCACTCGGGGAAAGTGCAGATCTTATCCAGCTTTTCAGCGAGCCCTGTGGACATTTCTGCTCTCTGCACACAAAAACCAGATTTTACTCCATGAATAAGTGCCTGCTTTCCTAGTGTGGCCCAGATGCAAGGCCAGTAGGGAGCTACCATGTTTCGTGCTTAACAGGAATTTTGGAGCACACTGGCAAGTTATTCATCATGAATATAAAAAATAGCTTCTGCTCGTGATTTTTAATAAAAAAACTCTAAGAAACGTGTAACTTAAAAGTTTTCCTGATGATTTCTCTTTTCCTTAGCCCTTTTTTAGCATGTGCTGTTGCTTATAGTGCAGATCAATACTTAGGTTTAGGGTTTTTGGGGGTGAGGATATTTATTTTTTTAAAGAACATTGAGGCATTTGCTCTCATGGAAGTTAGTCAATGGCAGGGGATCAAACTGATGGACCTTGCAAAGAGCAGTGAGGAGAAGCAAGGTAGGGTAAATGTTAATATTTCCAACCCTGACAAGAATCCTGCGAATATCCTGTTGCTCATCCCTTTGCATAATTATTGCATTCAACCGACTTCGACTTTTCTCTTAAAGAAGAGACCGAGGGGAAGGAAGAGGCTGAATAACCATCTCAAAGATAGCTGCAAAGATGCTCAGTGACGAAAAGAAGTGACAAGGGCCCATTTTTAAGTAGTTGTTGTTGTTGTTGTTTTCCCTTTCTTGATTCAGGATTCTCCAAATTAAATAAAGGTTTAAAAGAGAAGAATGCAATATGCAATCAATTGCATATGCAATATGATGTTTTCCTGATAGCTTCTCACTCGTTCTCAGGCAATTACAGAGGGTTGTTAAAAATATTTATTTCACTGTTTTTGTCATTCTTTTTTTAAATCCCCTTTCTCTATTTTTGCAATTAAAAGTAATTCCTACCCCTTGTTCTTTGCCCAGCAAAAGCCTGGACAGTTTGGAGGAGCAATGGCTTGTGTTAAACCTTCCCATCTCTAGGAAGATTGTGTTTTTCACACTGTTGTGAGTATGTTTTATACTCCGGCAGCAAGTCTGTGTCGCCCACTTGAGCCACCAGCTCAGCATCATCACCAGAAAGAAGAGTTCCTCCCGCCTCAGCTGGGAATAATTTCCTACTTTTCCTGTGTATTTAGGTTTGTCCACACTGGCAAGAATAGGAATCAGATAAGTCCTGTCCCAGCTGCATTGAAGTCACTACCAAGACTGCCACATCCTGCAACAGATCAACGTGCTGGTTTCTTTTACCTGCTCCATACAAGGTCTCCTTGTCCCAACAAGGAGCTTGGCTTGGGAATTCCCGGGAATCCTGCCGGATGCCCAAATGTCTCCTGGCCCCTTTGCAGAGAAGGCTGCAGGGTGGGATGCTGCACTTTGGCACGGAGAGAATGTGTGACCCGTAAATAACAAAACAGGATTAAAAATACCTGCGTGCTATAAATAATAGCTGTGGGTGTTGTGCATATTTCAGGGCTGTGCAACACTCGCAGCTTTCAGATGCTTCCTGTAACCTGTACCAACAAGTCCGTGGTGATGGCAGGGATTCCTGACGTGCTCTGCGCGTGCAGTTAGTTGACATGTGGCTGTTTTCCTGCTCCCTAAATCCAGTGCTGCTCTGCAATAGCTTGTGTGGGTTGTTGGTGCCGTCCCCCGTGTTGTAACTGTGTGTATTGCTTTGGGAAGAGTCCCCTAGGAGGCAAGATGGACTAGGAATATCCGAATAATCGCTTGTGTGGGGTGGTCTGGTTTGTTTTTTCTCGATTGGCAGCCAATCAGGGAAAATAATTCTGAGCAAAATTTCAATTTTCTTTTTTTTTTTCTTTCCCTGGACAAATTTAAATATCCATTTCATTTCACCAGCCTCCTGAAATGTTTCATTTCAGTCATTAGAAAAGCAAGGAAAGCAAAGCGAAAATCTTGGAAGAAGTTGCTTGAGGGCCCTTGCCTTGCAGGAGCTCCGAGGTGGAACCCGTCTGTCCTGCTTCCCCGGAAGGTCGGCTGGGAACAGCCCATTCCGAGGCAAAGATGGGATTGAGTGGGAAATGGGTTTTCTTTTCATGGCTTGGAGCAGACGGGCTAGAACAGAGGGAATGTTGGAAAAAGCTTTCTGGTTTCAGTGCAACATGGACATCGAAATTGAAGGATTTGCTTGTTTTTAGCTTTTGTGAGCCCTATTTAAAGAAAGAGTCCTTACGTGAGTTTGGGGTAATAATGTCAAAATAGAAATTAGGCTTTTTGTATTTTTAAGGTCTGTTTTAAAATGCAGTCTTGTGCTGCAGAAAGCACGAGTGGGGTGCTCCTCGGTGCACCCCTCGCTGCTTCCAATGTGCAGCCGAATCGATGCCTTCCGCCTTGCTGCAGCGCTCGTATCGCCTCCGAATTACCCTCTTCTCAGCAAATGAGTAGACCTGCACTAAAGCTGCTTCGAAAATAAACACTTTTCTGTTTTCAGAGAGCTGAATGCCTCATGGCTGCTGCGTTGGGCACCACCAGAACGTGCCGCCTTCACGCCGGGTTATTCTGCAGCGCGTCCAAATGCACATGGTGATCCAAATTAAGGCTAATCCACGTTGTTCCTGTCCTTGTGTCCCACCGCAGGTCCCTGGATGGTCGGCTGCAGGTGTCCCACCGCAAAGGGCTTCCCCACGTCATCTACTGCCGCCTGTGGCGGTGGCCGGACCTCCATAGCCACCATGAGCTGCGCGCCATGGAGATGTGCGAGTTCGCCTTCAACATGAAGAAGGACGAGGTCTGCGTGAACCCCTACCACTACCAGCGAGTGGAGACGCCAGGTACCGCCGCGTCCGCTCCAAAACTGCCTTCCCAAGGGGAGAAAGCAGCAGGGGAGCAGATAAAAGCACAGGCTTTGGCAGCGTTCTCAGTCTCCCTAATTTTCTGTATTAAATTAGCACTGAGCGGGCTGTGAATAGCTCCCAGCACACTTGAGCATCCTGTTCTGGAGTCGTCCCGCTGCCTCTGGAAGAGACTTTCATGTGTAGCTGTAGGTTACACATGGAATCTCTGTGTGCCAGCCCGGATCTGCAGAACCAGTCTGGAACATTCCTGCTAGACCTAACTTGCAGTTACATTTAGTGCAAGGTTTCTTTTGAATCTCCCCTTATAACTTCTCTTAAATGCTTTTCAAAGCAGAGCTCTTAATTTGGCCGTGAAGATGCAAACACCCAGACTAGGTGTGTTCAGATAAGCAAATACCCCCATTCCCAGCTGAGATCGGTTAAGAATAGCATCTCCCAACTACTGCTCTTATCTCAGAAGAAAATATCAAATTGTGTCCCTTGATAAAGGACTGGGCAGTTGTGTGTAGTAAGGGTGTTACTCTAAACTGTTTTCATTTCCTAGCGTTGGAGTTGTTTTATTTTAAAGATGTTAATGCTGCTGTTCTCTCTATTTTTTCCCTTTGTGCAGTGCTACCCCCGGTGCTGGTGCCTCGGCACACGGAGATTCCCGCCGAGTTCCCTCCCTTGGACGATTACAGTCATTCTATTCCTGAGAACACTAACTTCCCAGCAGGGATCGAGCCCCAGAGCAACTACATTCCAGGTACCGGGAATCCAGCAAGCGGAGGGAAAAGGGACGTTCTGCCCCATGAATTGGGTGCGCTTGGTGGAGCTGCAAGAGTGGAAAGTCTTTGGCTTCGTCTCTGCTATGGAGCTAAGGAGTGGGAACCAAACCCAAAATAGATAAAAGCTGTAAATGTAGCCACACAGCAGTGCTGTTTATAGTTTTGTTTTGCTTGCTTTAAATTCGCCTCTTCCCTTCGGTAATGCATACCCAGAATTTACTGTGGATACTAAAGCTGAATGTTCCCGTAACAAGTTTAGCGTTGAATGAAATCCAGTCATTGGAATTTGGGTAAAATCATGTAAATTTCCATTGCAATTGAGCTCTTGCAGTTACGTTTCTCTCTTACAAGCAGTTTACACCTTATTTGCATGGACAAGCTATGCAGCTGCGCACCAGGAAGGGGAAAATCTGGACAGAAAACTGCCTGCTTGGCATAAATTTCATCAGACTGCAAATCCTAAGATCTTTTTCCCCCCTCCTCTGTTATTCCCAGATATACTGTGCCCCTCGTTCTGATTGTGCCAGCTCCTATCAGCAGGAACAGAGAGAAAAATAGTGCTTTTTGCGGGGAGGGTTTACTGTGAATAGCAAACTAAAGATAATCTGGACTTTGCAGATAGCTGCAATGACAATTTGACTCTTTGTGCTTCCAGAGACACCCCCTCCAGGCTATCTGAGTGAGGATGGAGAAACTAGTGACCACCAGATGAACCCCAGCATGGATGCAGGTAAGTCATCCCCTGCCTTTCAGTGCAGTTTTCTAGGTCATGTCAGAAACCTTTAACTTTTTTTGTTGGAACGCTGAAGTTCAGATGCTGTTTTGAGGTATTTTATCCCTGCAGGAATGCAAGTGCAGTCAGATATCTCATGTGCAATATAACCCTATATGCTCTATGCTTTTTGGGGCAGGGTGCACCACATTCCTGTTCTTCCCAACATCCATCCTTAGATATTACTAAGCAGCAGCCTGGAAGAGCAGAGAGTTTGCCTTGCAGTATGACCGTGCATCCGTATGCACAAGAGAGCGGTGCATGTGGTTGGCACGTTGTACAGAGGCATTTTTCTGATCGTTTGGTTGTTTACTTTGGAAATGACTGCTAGCAGATTGGTTTTAAGGGGCTACATCCCATCCCTGGGCCTATATCCCAGTGAACATTAGAGTTTCTTTCTCACTGCCAAGAAAACAAGTTGTTTTATTTTAGATTTAGAGGCACCTGTCTCAGCGTTCGCGCTAAGCTGTGTTGACACTTTAAAATTAAACGTGCGGGTCTGATCTTTCTGGGAGTAGCTGTCTATTAAGCCATCCTGTTGCTCTGAATGGTGTCACTGCTTGTGAGTGGGAATTGCTGAATCCAGCTCTGAATTTCTATAACTTCTGCTCGAAAAGCAAAAACACGTTTCTTTTTAGAAGGGTTGATGCAAGAGGGATATGCAAATACCTAGCACTTAAAGAAATAGAGGCATGCAGATCCTAATTAATGCAAATGCTGCACACAAGTGCCTTGGTTTCTGTGCATGTCTTTAGCCATCGAGCATATGTGGGATTTTAAAACAGAGGTGACTGATTTACAGCCCTGCACCGCAGCGGGACGGATGGAGGAGGGCAGTGTGGGCTGGTTTGTCTACATCAAACATTACCCTATTGACACAATCCATTTTAGCACATGCAATTATTGGTGATGTGGTTAGCGTTTGGAATGTATATGAGGCCTTTGGGGAAAGAGTACTGGAATGGGATCGGCCTGGACGATGCTATAAATACCCGATTTATGTTCTCCAATGCTACATGTATTCTGCCTGCCTTTCTTACGTTCCTTCAGATGTCATGGGCTTCCCACTTTATAGAAAAACAAATTTTAAAGAAGCCAGATGAGGTCAGTGCAGAAAACAAAGGAATAAAGAGGGTCTGTAGCACTTTTCTGCTCACATGTGTTATCCAGAGTCTGTTGAAATTGCTCTGGGCTTCTGGGTGCAGTTGCTGTAAAAATATGCTCAAAATATGTGGACCAAATTGAAATGACTGGGGATAAAATTCTGATGGTTGTTTACTCAGACCTGCATAGTTTGAGCATGTATTAATTTGTCCTGACACCACGGAGTAGCAGGTTGAACTTGTTTGTGTTTTTTCACATTGTTATGTGTATGTTTTATACCTGGCAAAGCAAAGCTGAGCTCTTAAATGTCCAGCTGACTGGTTTGGAGTGTAACAGTCATCACGGTGCTTGTAGTTTTGATACGTGCATGTGGAAATAAAATGGATATCTGCATGCCTAGGTTGGAAATTTGCTGGGTTAAGGCTACATGGTTGCAGTATGAGGATGTTCAGAAGTATTACAGCAGCAGGGATTGTAAGTTTGTGGAGTCAACATCAATGTAACCAGCATCAGAGAAGCTGCTGGTGTCAGTACATGAAGTTTAACTGAGCAAATGAGATACCCTTGCAAAAACCTGAGGATTGTGTGTATTTTCCATTGTGCAGTTACTATACTAATAATTATGTCTTGGTTTTCAGGTTCTCCAAACTTATCACCAAATCCTATGTCTCCAGCACACAATAATCTAGGTAAGCATACGATCCTGAAAACTGCCTGTAATTACTGTCAAGATAGTGACATTTTATTGATGATGCTATTCTGGAGGTTGTGCACTTTTGATAAGGTTGTGACCTGTGATGATGCTCCTTTCTGCTGATCCCTGCGTCTCGTAGTAGTTCTATATGAAATATCTGAGTTTACATCAGAGTTAAATAAAGAACAAGAAATTGTGGCAGATGAATACCAGAAAGAATGAGTGAAGAATTGCAACAAAAGTGCCTTGATGAGATGAGGTTTTTTTTTGCTTTTGAAGGACGTATAGTAAAATACATAGAGTAACCAAAGTAATAGTAGCTGTTTAAAAAAGGGCTTGCCTTTGAGATACTAGGAGAGGTTTTGTGGCTCTCTCTGAACCTCTGTTACCCTTTCAGATAGTTCTGCCCTTTATTCTTGTGCCTACAGACAAGGAGGGCGTGAACTTCACTAGTTCTTTGCTTTCACCCTATTTGAAATTGCTCTCAGCAGCCAATCATAAAAATAAAGGGAAAAAAGAACCTCCTCCCTTAGCTCTGTGTAATTGCAGGATCAGTTCTCCAAATGCTCATTAAGCCGGCAGACATGGGCCACTTGAGATTACTCCTCAAGAGCCATAAAGCTTGTATGTGCTTTTAGCCCTGTCAGAGGGTACTTTGACACTGCTCCAAAATTTGTCACTCATTGGCTGACTTGTAGATATCTTGGAGCTTTTGAAGGAGATTTCTTTTCTCCTCTTTTTTTTTTTAAATCCATTATGCTCAAGCGTGCAGCTTGGGACTTGGGAATTTCTAGCACTTTGTGTCAGCGTGGAAATAAAAAGCCAGTTACATGCAACAAAACCAACCTGGCGAGTCGCCTGTGGCATCTGCCTTTTATATACGGAGAAAAGGAGTTTCTAGGAAAGAGGCCCCATTGCAAATCCCGCCAGCCAGGACTCTGGTTATTAATACATGCAGCTCAGCTGATGGGTCCAGAGATGTCTCATGTGCTGCGTGGTGACAAAAATCAGTGGGATCAGGCAAAACTTCTTAGCCACAAGGAGTCTCTTTGTATAGGGAGCAGCATCAGAAAAACATTTTTACTCATCAACATTAAAGGATAACTCTTTAAGTTTTACAAACCACATATTTATTGCCTTTAGGTAAGAACTTCCCCAAAGAGGCTTTCTATAAAAGCACTTTATTGTAAATCCTTGCACCTAAGGATGCTGTAAACTCAAAAAGTGGCACATAAATAAACAACTCTAACAACTGGCTGTGCCTCTTGATTCTGTAGATACACAGAGCACTTCAGTGGCCAGGGCTGTGCTTGTGTTTGCAGAGGCCTTATCAGGCTTTTTTGGTATGTTTGTTAAGAAACTCGACCAGAAATTTAAAGAGCGCAGCACTGCACAACACTGGAGAGCTTTTTGCAAAGTGGAATGTGTTGTTTTCCTTTGTGGGTTTTTTTTTCTATTTTGCAGTCATGCATTAAGGAAATAATGTCACAGGACGCAACCCTCAGTTTATTTAAACATAGCTACCTGCTGCTTTGAAGACAGTTTACTTAGTGTAAGCTGGACTTTGGCCTGGTATCCCATGGCCAGAATGCCCCACATTCCCCAAAATTGCAAAGGTGTTAAACTGCTTGGGACAACAGGCACAAGTTTTGCTTGAGTTGCTCTATACGTATTTCAGTATAAGGCTGTAAAAGGGGAATGAAGGAACCCAGGGAATTGCAGTTCATCTTATTCCCAGACACAAAATGTGCTGCAAGGTAACATATTGGAAAGAGTTTTTTCTTTTTCCTCCCCTCAGCGCGTCTGTTTGATTTGGAAGCGCTCTAGTTTGGGTCCAAACTTTCAGTTGTCAGGCACAAGCTTTAAATGGAAGTTATAAATATCCAGTGAGCTCTTCTGCATGGCTTAAACTCGAACTGGAAAAAACACAGAAAACAAGGAAGAATGAAGGCGGCCCCGGCGCGAGGAGCCGTCGTGGCCGGGCGCCAGGCGAGCCCGGTCCTGGGAGCGAAGCAGCCCTCGGCGCGCAGGAAACCCGCGGCAGCCCTTGCTGGACACCAAAGCTCTTAAATGACAACAGAAAAAGCACCCGGGGACCCTGTGATGCTTGGTCACCTGCCGTGGTGACAGTCTCTTTTGCAAAGCCAGGAGGAGAGGGGCCTTTTTTCTGAGCAGGGAGTGTGCACACATCTCATTCTATCTCCTGCATCAGCACCCAAAAAATAGTAAAGCAGGTTCTGACACAGCTGTAGAGCAAATATTAAACTAACACGCACCGTGTATCAAAGGCATGGGCTAAAACTAGGGTAGCAGCTACTCTTCTGCCTGCAGCACGTGCTGCAGCATGTGCAAAACACTGATTTTTCTCCTCTGCAGCGGAGCAGGTTGTGCTGTTGTGTCGTAGGGAAGCAGCAGCGGGGTCAGCACGCCGGTATTCAAGGGGCACTTACCCATGTTGCACAATCCTCGTGCATTTGGCATGATAAGGACCCGTTGGCACGCGGAAAATGAGGGCTTGTAAAAGCAGAGCCCTGGTGAGTCAGGGCTGAAAGGCTCTGGCAGAGCTGCGGGGAAGATGCAGGCGGGATTGACTTGAGTTTAATGTAATATGTTTGAGTTGATTATGTCGGCCCTCTGGGTACAGAACTGCATTGTCCTACTTTTTGCCAAGCAGTAAATTCATAAAATTCAAAATGAATCTTCAGGAGGCACCTAATACAACATGAGAGGTAACTCGGCCGTCCCAGCCTAAGCCTGAGACCACAAATCACAGGAGAAAGCGGCAGCATTAAAAGCTCAGCTGCATTTTTGAGGGACGAGCTTTTCTCTGCAGTAAGATTATTGATTTGTGTCTTTCAGCAGGTTACAGGAGTGGGCACCACCTCATGCAGCATTTTCAAGAATATGACAAGTGTCTCCCTGCTCTGAAATCAGTAGTAAAACTCATTGGTTTCAGTGGGAGCAGTTAAATCATTTGAAGCCCCTCGACTGCCCCATTTTGGTGCATATGAAGTATCGTCTTCCTGGGATTGCCTCAATTTAAAGGAGTTTGATGCTGCTGTTGTGCAATGTGGTGTGCGTTGCAAATAGCTGCTGGTTTCTGCAATGCCAGAGGGATGTGACAGAGCCAGGCAGAGCCAAAGTTGAGTCGCTGGCTGCTTTGCTATAACTGCTCCAAATTAGTGTTCCCGAGATGCGTTGTTGAAGCAGGACTGCTGTTTCCCCACTCCTCCATTTCCTCCTCCTCTCTTTGCTCTTTTTAAGGTACTGGCTACCTAAATTCTCATTGAAAAGCAAAATGTATTTTTAGAGTTTTCTCCGAGTGGTGGTTGAGTGGACACCCCACCTACTACTACTACTAGGTGACTGATGCCCTGACCCTTTGTGTTCATTCCACATGCCAGCAGCTTTGGAGTAATCAATCTCTATATGCAGTCCGTTAAAATCTGTGTAATTAAAGCTTGGTGGATAAAGGGAGCCCGAGAAATGAAGCAAACCCTGCTCCAGAGTGGTCTCCTTTTCCATGTCCACCTCCCATATCCCACGCGGTTCATTTTGCTCTCTCTTCGTGCAGATTTGCAGCCCGTCACCTACTGCGAGCCGGCCTTCTGGTGCTCCATCTCCTACTACGAGCTCAACCAGCGCGTGGGCGAGACGTTCCACGCGTCGCAGCCCTCCATGACCGTGGACGGCTTCACCGACCCGTCCAACTCGGAGCGCTTCTGCCTCGGGCTGCTCTCCAACGTGAACAGGAACGCGGCGGTGGAGCTCACCCGGCGCCACATCGGTAACTGCTGCCTCCTGCCTTACCGGGGGCTTCCGAGGTGGAATTCAGCACGGGGAGCTGCTTGGTGACCAGCAGCCCTAGAGCTTGGTTCATTTTGCAGCTCCAACACTTGAGTCTTTCATAGAGAAATATATATTTTTTCATAAAGATGTAGAAAAGAAGACACTTAGAAACATTAAAATTGTTGCATGTGATGGAGATGAACCAAATTTAAGATTTTATATATATTTTTCAGAGCTTTATTTGGGTGGCTGTGAGTGGAAGTCTTGTTTGCACCTTTTCCTTTCTGCACTATTTTATTTTCTAACTGACTCTTCTCATCACAGAAACTTAGCAGATTGATTTTTCACCTCAATTCCCCATTCTCCTTGTTCTGCAAGCCAGGACTCAATTTTGTTCTCAATTAAACTCCCAGCCTTATGTAATTTTAATGAGAGGCAAAAGTGCATAAGCTCTGCTTTATTTTCTGCTAACTCCCATCGAAAACCAGCCCTTCTTTTGTCTTGATTTTGTTCTCCCTTATGCTCTTTCTTAGGCAGCTGAACTTTTTAACAGGAGGATCTTTTATTGTTTGTTACTAAAATGATTTATAATGCAAAAAAAAAAAAAAGAGAGAAAATCTGAAATCAGACCTTAAATTAAGGAGATTTCTTATGCTGCATGGAAGAAAGAATGCAGGATTTGCAAACAGCAAAGCAAGACCACACCACAGCAGATTTTTTTTGAGTAACAAAGATGAATTCCTGAAATTTGTTTCTTTATTAACGGAGATTTTAACGATTCGTAGAAACTTATATGGGAAATGCATGTTTGTCCTTGAGTACACATGTAATCTCAAGCAAGAGGCAACTGTTTGCAAATGTTGCATAATTTAATTCCCATTCAGTACGTAAGTAAATAAATAAACAGTTGTATCCAGCTGGGATGGCTTTCGGAGCAGGCTGAAAATCGTCTCTCGACTGGTAGAGGGGTCATATGGAAAATATCCGAGGCGCCTCTGGAAGAAGCGGTCCATGAGGGGACACGTCCAGTCCTCTCTTCTGGATCCAGTCCAGTCTCCTGGGTCCCTGGACAAAGTTCATTTCTGATTTCATGAACCAATTTCCCAAAATCACAGACCTAACACCCTGCTCCATAGCTGGGATGTCCAGAGGGCCCCGAGAGGCGGTTTTCCTTCTCCGTCAGTTGCAGCTTTGCTGCTTTGGGAGATCCCTCCTGTGCAAAGATCCTTTATATCTTTACCTGCTTATATATTTGGCAGAGACAAGTCTTAAATTAACCCAAATTATGCCGTGTGTTTCCTAGGGAGAGGAGTGAGGCTCTACTACATCGGCGGGGAGGTGTTTGCCGAGTGCCTTAGTGACAGTGCCATTTTCGTGCAGTCTCCCAACTGCAACCAGCGCTACGGCTGGCACCCTGCCACGGTCTGCAAGATCCCGCCAGGTAAGGAGCACGCGCGCTCGGAGGCCCTGCACCCTTGGGAAACCCTGGAAAACCTTGGAAAACCTTGGAAAACCCTGGAAAACAGGGCCCTGCTGTGGACGGGGAGCTGCTGTTCCCGGCAGGTTGGGATTTGCTGTCCTCTGTTCTGGACAGTGATCAAAACTCTGGTTTATGCAAATAAAATAATTTGTCGGCTTGAGCAGGACCTGGCTTTGCCATAAGGACAATGGTATGAAAAAGGAGGCGACAGGGTGTTCTGCAACAAGTGTTTGCTCTGTATTTGAGGAAATAGGAAAAAAAACTATGTCCAGATCCGAGCAGAACCAAGAGCAGAATCTGCTGCTTGTTCCATGCACTGTTTTATTAGTCCCACAGTTGTAGACCAAATATTAATTACCTGCTAATTACGTACATAATTGTGTTTGTGCCTTTAAGTAAAAGACGATATGCAAGAAATTTTTGTTAGATTTACCAATAATCATGTTAAATTAGTACTTCTTTTCTGCTCCGTAGTAACGCTTTTTTCCTCTTCTATGAATGAGTTTTATTCTAGAGAAATCATGTTTTCAGCACATTTTGTTGTCCTGGTTACAGCACACATATGTCTAAAGTACGCTCGAAGTTTACAAGGAAATTTATTGCATCTGTCTAGGGAAAAAAAAACACTTTTTATGTTGGATACATGCAAGAATTAGTATGAGAGGATGCCTTTCAACAGGGAATTTAGCTAGGCTTATGGATACTAATGCCTTACAGCTAGAAGTAGGTATATATTTAAAAACCA
>JAWLRI010000923.1:194259-225659 GCA_034781795.1 Crypturellus tataupa | reverse complement strand
CCTTTCAACAGGGAATTTAGCTAGGCTTATGGATACTAATGCCTTACAGCTAGAAGTAGGTATATATTTAAAAACCAATTCCCGTTCAATCCTGGGAATCTAAACAGCCTTCCCTGCCGTAGCTCCTCCTGGGAGCTCAGCCTGGCCCTCATGTCCTTCCCCTTGGCCCCCCTGGCATTGCGGTGGGGGTGACACATCCTCCCTTGAGCCCTGCTGCAAGATCCAGGGCTCTTGGGCTGAGCCTTGAGGATCGCAGCGGTGGGAAGCGGATTCTGCAGCCGCTGAGCTGGCAAAATGCAGCTCTGCTCTATGCAGTTCAACCCAAAACACACGTCCAGCCCAGCAAAATGTGCTCAGAAATATTTTTTTTTAAAAAAAAAAGCTACAGCTCGTCACAGTCCAAATGGTTGTTTTTCAGACTTGGCCCATATGTAATCCCAAATGAGCGCTAGTTCTGTGCCAAGTCTCGGAGTTTAACTAGTTTCTGGTTATCTGGGAGAAAGCAGGCAGAGCAGCAATTCTTTCTGAGAGGGAGATCTCAATATGAATTTATTCATTTTACCCCCAGGAAAGTGACTAGGTTTCACCTTTACAACCTAAGAACAGTGAAATGTGTTTTTCCTCAGTCTTTGAGCTGGGACTAAATGTAGGGGGAAAATTCCAGTTTTCATGGAAAGTTCTTTGTCCCATCATGGTGAAATGAGGAATGCAGCAGGAACAGCCCTGGCTTTTGGGCCCTTTTTTAATACCTGCATTGCAGTGTCACTTCATCACTTCTGCATTTCTTCTGCTGGTGGAGACCACGTAAACCCAGCACCGGGGAGTTCCTGTTTTGGGTTGGTGCATTCCTTTATTTGAGGCTCTGCAGCAATTGCCATTGCCCAGGGTTGTGGTTACAGTGAGATTTTTAAATTATAATATGAAGGAGGTAGAAAGCGGTTCCACAAGGGGATCCAAAGTCTGGTCTTTTAAGCAGCAAGCGGTGCAGAGCACTGCTATTCATCACTGTGTCCTCTAACATGTTTTTCTTCCTTTTCAGCATATGGAAATGTTGCAATTTTAATTCCTTTCCTGCAATGCCGTGCTTAAGCAATCTGTGTATATTATCACATGGGTTAGGGACATGGGAAAGCAGCATTGAGTTTCTTTCCATTCTCAGAGAGAAATGCGATTTCTTCATCCAGCGAAGCTAAAGCCCCGCTTTTCGCCTCACTCTTCTCCCGCAGGCTGTAACCTAAAGATCTTCAACAACCAGGAGTTCGCGGCTCTCTTGGCGCAGTCCGTGAACCAGGGCTTCGAGGCCGTCTACCAGCTCACCAGGATGTGCACGATCCGAATGAGCTTCGTCAAGGGCTGGGGCGCAGAGTACAGGTCGGTCCTTGGCTTCGCGCGCGTTCGTGCTCCGTTTTCACTCTGTGTTTCGCACCCTGGGCTGTTGCACAGAGCTGCTTTGCTCTGCTTTTCGGATGGGGCAGTTAGCAGAGGGCTCTATGCTGCTGCGGGGACGTTGTGCTCCCTGTGAATCTTTTTTCCCCATTTTCTTGGCATAAAACCTGGGATACACCTGGAAGACCTGTGCATTCGGCTGCAATATTGAACAGGCCAAGAGCTTTTTGCCTGAAGCACAGATGAATCCAAATGCTCTGCATAGGAACAATTACATTTTTTCCCCTTAAAATTTGATTTAAATTTGAGTGTCTTATGGCCACATTGCTTTCAAGACAGAGTCAGTGTGTTTCCTAGCAGACTCCAATTGAGTTTGGTGTTTCTTTTGTTGGAGCATAATGGCATTGAAATGAAAGCAGATGGATTTGAAAATGCACTTTTGGAAGAATTGTTAGGGTTGCTGCCAAATTTGAGTTAAATTCCTCATCCATTTTCTAGTGAATGTTAGAGGACAGTGGCTTAAATGTGCCTGGAAGTAGCGGAGACCCTGGTCACTGTTACTGCAAGTGAATACTGGATGTGAAAAGAGAAGGGGCAGATGGGGACTGTGCTCAGGAGCGACGTTTGTGTCCTGACAGTGCAGGGATAGGGAGAAATTGGGGGACCGAACACCTCACAGGTCCCAGTGCCCCACCCGGTCTCATTGCTCTCCTGAGCAAATGTCCCCAAGGAACAAAGAGAAGAAAAATAAGAGGATTCCACGGTGCAAGCAGAGGGGAAGAAAATTCATCCGAAAATGAGGGTTGCTTTAGGAGAGGGAAAGCTGGGGAGGATTTACACCAGGGATGGGGTTGAAATACTCGACTGTGCACCGCCGGGCATCCCTGCGCGCGGAGCATCCCCTCGGGAGCCGCTTCCAGGGCAAGGCGGGTGCAACCCGAGGCTGTTTGGAGGCTCCTTCCTCCTCCTCATTCTCCTCTGCAGCAGCACCTGGGCTCCCCCGGCCCCTTCCTCGGCCTCACCTCCCTCCTCTTCCTCCCCATCTCCCGGCTTTGCCGCTCCGGGGATTGCCCAACGCGGGGGTTCATCCCGGCTTTCCGCTCCTCCGATGGGGGCTGCTGCTCGGGAGGCTCCGGGAGAGCGCGGGGTGCCCACACGGGAACCCCGGTCTCACTCCTGCTCCTGGTTCAGGAGCGGGCTGAACGTGGGGGTCTCCATGGGGAGCACAACGGAGGTAAGGAAAAAAGGTCCTCATTTTGGGGGCTTTTATGGATTTTTTTATTTATCGGAGCTGGCAGCATTGGCCAAAAGCGTAGAGGGGAGAAATGACGTCCCCTTGGCGTCACAAGCTCTTGTGTAAGCCAGGAGGAGCGCTCGGGTAGCTGTAAAGCCCTTCCCGACGGTGGAACGCGGTCGATCCCGTCTCCAACGTGTGTTCTCCCGGCAGGCGGCAGACGGTGACCAGCACTCCGTGCTGGATCGAGCTGCACCTCAACGGGCCCCTGCAGTGGCTGGACAAGGTCCTCACGCAGATGGGCTCCCCCAGCATCCGCTGCTCCAGCGTCTCCTAAGGCAGCGGCTCCCGGCCGGGCCGGCGCGGGACGAGGACTCTGCGACAACGGAATTGGTTTCACCCTTGGCAAAACGCGAAATAAATTCCCGGTTACTGGAGTGATGATGAGGGAAAAAAATCCCCCAAAATGGGTTTTCTTTGTTCTGTTTAGATTTTTTTTGTTGTTTTTAAAGTAAATGCCCGTGGAAGCCACTTCACTGAAGCTGTCAGCACTTTGGGGACGATGCTGGGCGCTGGCAGACCCGGGCGCCAAGGTCCGTCACGGTGACACAAGGAGCGGAGCCCATGGAGGGAGCCGCTCCGGACATGGGAGCCGCCGGCTCCGGAGCCTCCCTGTTGGCCTCGGATTCCTGCGGACCTGGAGCAGGCGGATACGTGGAGACGACTCGTTCAGCAGCCTCCACCCGCCGCCTCCTCCGTCCTCTCCGGATTGCAGCAGCCTCGGGGAGAAAGGAAGCGCTTAAAGCACCAGCAAAACCCCATTATCCCCAGGGATGTTCCAGGAGGATTGAGCCGCCCAGGCCGGACAGCAGGCAGGTGGCAGGGATCTGGGCTCCCATCGGAGCCGAGTGACGGAAGCCGAGGCCGCTCCTGGCCTTGGACACGGTGCCGCGTGGAGCTCGACCTGCAGCATCGGCACCTCCGTTCCTTGCAGCCCGCCGGAGCCACCGCAGCATTCTGCATTCTGCTCCTCTCCGCGTGTCCAACGGTTTTCCCCACTTCCTAGGGGCTCGGGGGATGCAGCGTCTGCTCCTCGACCTGGCCTGTGCGGCATCCTGGACCGCACGGGCAGACGGTCCCGCGCGGCCACACACGACTGTCACAAACCAGGACACCCCGGAGACGAAACCTCTTGGAAAACTTATCTCAAAAACACCCTGAGATGTGTTTTTGCCTGGAGACACTGGGAGGGTGTATTTACATGTATTATAAAATGTTCATTTTAAATATACAAGCTCCAGACTTTAATATTTTTTTTTTCCCTGCAGCAGCTGTCATGACAAACAACCTCCACAACTGGAAGAAAACCCCCTAGCACTTGTTTTTATGGTTCAGATTTGCCAAATAAGTCTCCTAGCTTTGTCAGTGCTATCCGATTATCTGCTTCTTTATATCTATTTAAACGTCGTGTGCGTTTGTGCCAAAATAGGGGAAGGGGAGAAAACGATGGTCAGAATTTCCTATGGAAATCTTCCTTGTTTGTAATGCAAAGGACGAGCGGCCGAGTGGGGCTGCCGCACGCGGTGGCTCTGTGTGAAGGCTCCGGCACCGTGTGAGGACTCTGGCCACGGCGTTCCCGATGCTCCTGGATACTTCCCATGGGATTTTCCTTGGAGCTTGCACAGAAAGTCAAAGCTGGCTCTGCAGCGCTGGAGGTTTTCTGGGACTCCCTGCGGTTTTGCAGTGTCCGATTCGGTTGCATCTCCGATCGTGCCGCCCGGTGCAGGAGGAGCCTCTCTGCAAACTCCCCTCTGGCCACTGAAGTGGGACTGAGACACCGGGTGGATTCGGCAAATCCCCCCGGTGGGGTCCGGACGGCTGCAAACGCCCCCCGGGCCGGGCTTTGCCTCCTGCTCGAGGGAGAGGGAACAACTCGACATGTAAAAGCAGCCCCGGGTTTCCTCCCCGTGGATATTTCCTTATTTCCTGGTCTGTTTTCCTTAATCTCCATAATCCAGGAGGAAGTTGGACTCTGCGGTGCCTTGTGCGTCAGCAGCAAAAACGACATCTCCAATCCGGGTGTGGGAGCGCTCGGTGCCGAGCTCAGAGCTGGAGTGGGCCCTGCTCCGACCTGGAGTTTGAACCTGGACTCTCAGCCCCAGCCCGGGGGATCTGGGCTGTTTGAGCCCCATTTTCCAGCCCGCGCTGCTAACCCCAACCTCCCCTCGGCATCCGGTAAGGAAAAGGGCTCCGGATGGGACACGCAGCCCGTGCAGCAGTTGGATGAGCCGGGGAGGAGGCTGTCCCCTGCGAAGTCCTGATATCCTCTCCTCCTCTTGCCGGTGGCTGCTGCTTCCTTTGCCGAACCCGTATCCAGGTACCTCTGAAATGTAGCACCGATGTGCGGGATCGCCTCCCCGGCTCCGATCACAGCTCCGGGCTGGAATATCTTCCCATTCAGAGGGAATCTCGGCTGGTTTCACTGGAATTCCATACGTTTCTGTTACAAACAGGCAGGAACCTGGACCCTTTTCACCCGCTGTCGCCGTTCGCAAGGGCCCGGCTGCTGGCGGAGGACACCGACGGCCTTGTGGTTTTTAATGACTGTGGTGATTTTTTTAATAATTTTTATTATTAATGTATTGGACTGACCTGCAGCGCGTATTTTGTGTTAAGTCTTAGCAGAAATCCAGCGCTATCCCGGGGCGATGCCGGAATCCGCATGCTGCTGTCCCGTGGTGGAGGAGCGGGATCGCATCCGCCATCCGCAGCGCTCCGGCTGCCTCCGAGCAACGCGCTGCCCGATCCCTCGTGCAGGAGGATGAGCAGCATCCAGGTTCTCATCCCAACAGCCCGAGCCTTCTGCTCCCTGCGGAATGGGAAGCGTCTGGCAGCAGGAGCCGCTCGCTCGAGGACTTGGTTGTGTCACAAAAACCCCGGAGCGCTCCCATTCCCCGAGGTGCTGGATGGGCAGGATCACGAATAAGCTGGTCGCGCTAGAAGGAGAAATAATTAGGCTCTATATAGTAGTCGATTGAGCGGTATGGTTAAGAAATTCCATATACTTTTTTTTTTATTATTATGTACATGCTTTTGTATTTATGTTGTCTTTCTGAATACTCAGATGAATCAAATATTTAATTTTTCACCGGAAAGGATTCAGAGTCTTAAATCTTTCCCATGTCCCTTTCTGGTGCCTGCTGGAAACCAGGGAGGAGCCGGTGTGAGAGCAGGAGCCTCGGCCGGTGCAGGGAGCAGAACCGGGACCGTCGGGGCAGCCGCTGCCCTGGGTCCGAGTGAGCAGCCGCGTTCCCGGACGGACCCCCGGGTCCCTGTTCGGATTCCTCAACAGCCAAAGGAGGATTTAAGATTCCTGCGCGATGGACGTTGTGGATGATGCCGTTTCCTGCGGACGCTGGAGGAGTCTGTGCCCGTCCGAGGCGGCAGCATCGTCCCCGTTGAACCGCTCCGCTCTGCTCCCGCGTCTCTGCTTGGAGCGCCGCAAGCCGGACGGGTGTCCCCAGGTGTCCCTTCCCGCTTCAGCTCGTTACGCATTAGTCACCTATTTGGTTATAAAGGCCTGTACTATGTATGCCCTCTTATCCATGTGAAACTGTAAGTTCTATTTTTGACATTTTAATAAACTTTGATTGGAAAACTGAGGCTCGTGAGCAAATGAGGATATTGTAAAGAGAGACCTGAGGATGCAAAGGGAGAGCAGTTGGAGCGCTGGAAAGCAGGGATAATGCGAATTGAGCTCGGTTGCAGGTAAGATCCTCGTTCTTGTAGTTTGAATTCAAAGCCAGAAATTGCACGTTAAAAAAAGGTAAAAATGAAAAGAAAACGTGAACAGGTTCTTTTAGCTAAAGGGATTCGGAGGTGAGCGCAAGGGGCTTACAGGGTTTGCAGGATTCTCCGCCAGCCGGAGCGGTCAGGCACGGCCGGACGGTGCTGGCGGTGCCGCCGCTGCAGCTTCCCAAGACTCCCGAGTTCGCTGGGATTTACGGAGGCTCCTGTGGGAGGGGGCGTTCTGCTGCAGCTCGGAGACATCCAGCTGATCCGTGCGGAGGAACGCGGCTCCTCTTGGAGCTGGTTTGTAGCTGCAGGTGCCTCGTTTTTCCGTGGAATTGGAGAAATGATGGAAGTGGCTACCTGGGAGAGGCTGCTACCAGCCCAGCCTCTTGATACGGGACAGGGTCCCTGTCACTTTTGTCCAGGCGAATCTTGCAAAACGACAGCGATTCCCCCCGTTCCTCCCCGGAGAACCTGTCCCGGGGCTCCGTGGGGAAGGATCCACAGGATCCAGCGCCAGCCAAGCTGGATCAGGGGCAGGGGTCTCCTTTGCTCCCGCCAGGCCATAGGAAAAGGCTCTGGAGAGCCGGGCGAGCCAAGGGTGCCGATTCCACGAACTCCTCCTGCTCCTTCTCAGCTTTCACTGAGACTCGGAGGTGAAATGATGTTTTTGGTGGTGTTTTTCCTGCCGGAGGATTTACGAGAGAGCTTTTTCCACTCCGTTTTCCAACAATGCGGTAATGAAAGGGGCTTCGTCCAGCTCCTGCGCGGGGCTGCCAGGGCGCGAGGCCGGGAAGGAGCGCGGAGCCGGCGAGGGCGGCGCTGCGGGTGCTGCCTCCTGTCACCTGCATCTGCCGCTGCCGTTCCGTGGATTCCAGGGGCACGGGCGGCTTCTCGGGGGAAATGAGAATTGAAGCAAAATGCAAGTTCGATAGTAAAGGAAAGAAGCAGAAGCCCCGTCCAGGGAGCCGTGAATCAACCTTCCCCGAAGGATTCAGCTGGGGCAAACGGTGGGTAGGGAAGGTGGGTCTGTCCTGGCAGGAACCGGGCTGTGCCTGGGAATGACCCGCTCGCAGATCAGTTATCCTGAAATTAGGGATTGGGGCGGGAGGCTCTGCTGATCCTCCTGCCCTGTAGGCTCTGCTGTAGCCCTTTCCAGAGGCTCTTCACTAACACAGATGCAATCACTTCTCTCGGTGCATTCTTGCAAAAACAGGAGCCAGAAACGAACAATTCCTCTTTGCCCTGGAGCCCTGTATTGTTTTCCTTCAGAATCGAGTCTTGCAGTGAATTTACGGGACGTACAGGCTTCCTTGCTGCCCTCTTTGCTTTGGAAAAGCTGTTACAGGGAGCCCAGTGCCAACCTCTGCCTGCAGAGCCGCCCCGGGGCACAGACAAGGCAGAGCCCCCAGGGGTGTCAAGCCGGGACAGGCTCCTCCGGCCCCTTTATTCATTTCTGTAACATGCATTTTTGTTAAGAAATTCTATAGACAAAAAACAATAATCCACGAGCAAAGCAAACTGCTTGGTTTAGAAACACAGTAGGACAACCTGCAAGACCCACTGAAACTACATCCCACTGGATTCTGGCCACAGCTCCTATTTTGATGAATAATTTTAAAGGCTAAAATGCATCTATTAGCAAGATACAAACCTAAAACAGCAGCTTTCCAGGAGCTCTTAGTACCTAAGTGAGATCTGCACTGAAATATTTGCAAAGATGTTTGGCCAGTGAGAGGTGGAGGCCGTTCAGGTGCCTTCACCTGCTTTAGCTGCTGGTGTTTTATAAAAGGGCAGCAAAGAGCTTAAATTGAATTTGTATAAGTTTATTAAATTTAAATAAAATATCACATATGTAAAGAAACCACATGTATAAAGAACTGGTTCTATAAAGTACTCAAATGCATTATGTTTTTCAGTGTGTTCAATGAATTTACTCTGCACTTTCGCCATCTGTCTCTATTGCACAACAAATATTTAGAGAGGAAGGAAGAAGCAACCATGGAAAACTGTTCCCTACTTGGAAGAAATCCCGTCCAGTCCTTTGCTGTAGCTCTGTTGGGAAACAGGAGCATAAACGTGTGGGGAATCCCGGCTTTGCGGGTATTTATTGAGCTCTGGGGGGTCTCCCTGCAGAGGGTTTGTGCAGGGAACGTCCCCCCTGAAAAAGCAGCAGAAATCGGTCTCGTGTTTAGCCCCTCGTCTAGTGTCTACTGGAACCCAGTGCGTGTGGCACAACTGTCCCCCCGCCGCACACAGCAGAGGATTCAAAGCCTGGGGACATTCCTCGTGGCTTTGGCACTCGGCGGGACGAACCCTGCAGCACAGAACTGCACAGTCCGTAACACAGTTCAATTCAGCAGCCTTTGCTTCACGTCTTGCGTAAAACTGGGTTTTGTTTTAACTCTCGGGTCAGCTATAAAGCTACACGTAAACATCAAGCAGGCCTACAGCTAAAATCTTGAGCTCAGAATTAATTGTCACTTGTAGACTTAATGTATAGAAAGATAACTGGGGGTTTTGATTTTTTTAACTCAAATCAGGAAACAATGAAAGTGATAATTTGAAAAACGTAAACTAACCTACTGGTTCCTCTAACTGCACACACTGCCCACCAAATCCTCTGGGACTGAAGGAGTGAACAGGCACCAAAACTCACTCACCGTTAGGTGTTGTGGAATGTGCTACTCACTACAACGTAGAGAATCCTTCAACCAAAGAAGCAACTACAGCTAAATGGGGCTTTGAGCAACAAGCGCTCGCTGCGGGAAGGGAGCGCTCGTTCGGGATTGCTGCTTACGGAACAGCTTAGTTTTCCTCGTCGGAAGAGAGGCCTTCGATCTCGTCTCTGTCTCCTCCGATGGCCATCCAGAAGGCTTTGGCCACCTAAAGACCAAAAGAAAGGAAATAGCCCCTCAAATGACAGAAGATTTTGCATTTACCATGAAAAACAGAAGTTGAGCAGCAGTTTCTAGCACCCATCTCTCTAGCTGAAGTGCTTCCTCCAAGCTAAGAAATTTAAACAAGAGGCAGTAATTCGGAAGGCTTCATAAATCACAGGGGAAAATGTGATAGAAATTTTGTGCTAACTAAGGCCTGCCTGAATTTTACCCAAAATCAAGGTTTTTCACAGAGCCTTCATTCCTGAAATGCAGAATTCCAGCTTGGTTATTTAGTTCTTGGGAGACACAGCACAGCCTGCCTGGACTGTGGGAGTTGTTCTTACTACTCAGTTTATGGGCTCTGCTATAGCGGGGTAACTGCTACTCAGAAAGGAAAACCCCATAAAACTGGTGTCCGTTTTTAATAATTTCAATGCCAATTTCCAACCTCACCTTTTCTGCATGTAGTTTTCTCTGCTCATGAGGTAACGTCGCTGCTTTGTCTGTGGAAAAGAACATGACTTTAGGCTGTTACTGTCAACAGGGAGTGGAGAGAGAAATGTTGGGTTCTGGGGGCCACCAAGAAACTGGTGTGAGATTGTAAAAAAAGAAACTTATTTAGTGAGGACTGGGGCAATTCCCAGAAAAAAAAAGGAGTCGGAGAGCTCTGGATTTCATCTCTCACATCTGTAACTGCCCATTGAACTGCAAGACTGGCGAGCAGAGCTAAAGCAAGTCCTGTTATAGGTTTGTTTATACAACAGGGCAGACTAACTCAATGGGACAGTGGTCAGCAGAGCAATATCTGCTTCTCCCAGGAGCTTTTTCTAGATGAAGAAGAAATTAATGCAAAGATCAGCTATTCTGCAAAAGCTCAGGCAGCACAATAGGAATCTGTGCAGCCCCCCAGCTGACACACTGGTTTTCATGATGATTAAAACGATTAAAATGGGGGATACCCTTAGCACCCCTCTGCCAGGCCCGGTACCTTTCATTTCCTTCAGCTTTGAGAACAGCCTCTCGAAGTTCTCCACGTCGCCCTCTCCTGTGGTCAGGCTGGCTAGTTCTTGAATATCCATATCCAACATGGGATCTGAAAGGAAGGCGTTTAGACTGATTTGAGGTGCTATTCTGGCTTGCCAGCAGGTTTGAAAACGGATCTTCTGGTAAAAACAGCCATAATTTAATAAGATCTCACATACAATATGAGGGAAAGAAACTTTGAATTTACCACTTGTTCAGACAGAGCTCAGTGCAGCAGTGTAGTGTTCCCTAATTTTGATAGGTTACATTGCCAAACTGGTTTTGGATTCATCCAGTATTTAAGAGGTTTCTTGTTCATTATCAAACAATCTGTCTAGGAACAGCCACAGACTATAAAAATTGAAGAATAACGAGACTCTGCTTAGAACACAACTAATAGCTCCTAACCTTTAAGATTTCCACACACAAATTGTATCTCCTGAAACTGTACAGTTATTTAAGGATCTCTACTAGGTTAAAAGCCCTGGATCTCTTGAGTGACCCATGCAGAATGTCCATCTGCCTCCTGCTGAATAGCTGGTAGGCAGCACGTTGTAATGATTTGTATCTGCAACCATACAGATTTATCCTTATATTGATGTTTCTTGGTATAAACAACCCATGGATCAGATTCCACAAAATCAGACTCCCCACTGGCAGTTTTGTAGGACTAAGCCTCTACCTTGACTCCAGGGAGTTCAGAAGTTACCATAGGGTTTGCTATAGGGGCTGCCTGGTATTTTTTACTTTGCAGCCCAAGGACTGAAAGGTACGAGGAGTCCTACAGCTCCTATCCCTAAGTCCCATGCTGGGAATTGTCACCTCCTGCACGATGCTCCCGCCGTGCAGGGCCTGACCTTACCTACAAGGCTGTCAATCTGCAGGTCGTTCGTGCTGGCTGCATCTTCCCTGCTGTCCAAGGGGGATTCTTCCCCGTCTGCCGACGCTGGATGGGACTGTCGGGAAGCAAACAGGTATTACTGTATCAAGAAGGCCTTGTCAGCAAATGTTTTAACTTTAAAGTCCTATTCTTTAACTTAATTTGAAAGTTACTTACTGCAAAACCTCTGCCAAATGTGTAACTGAAAACCCACTATGGGAAGGGCTTTTCTCTGGGAGGGTGTTTGCAGTTATTTTTAAACAAATTTTTAAAATGCCAGTTTCTGTTTTGCACAAACAGGATAAGATTCTGTTTAGCTGTTGGATAGTACTGGAAAACAGTATCTTAATGGGGTATTTTAGGCTCCAGTGGGTTTTCACAGCGCTGGGCTGTGTGCAACCAACAGCCAAGAGCTTTCCCCACCGAGGACACGACCGAGCAGGTGAAATGATGGAGCGGGATGGAAATAATGGAGCAGGATGGAAATGATGGAGCAACGAGGCAAGGAGCGGAGCAGGAGAGAGCAGGACACAACAGCCCTGGGACCAACAGCCTCAGGAGGGTTTTCAAGGAAAAGGATTTGTTCAGGATTTGCAGGCAGGATTTGTTCAGTTTCCCTCCCAAAACACTGCCAGGCTGTGAAGAGCCCCCTGAGGAAGGAGCAAAAGCTGAAGGACCCGCGGCCACCGCCGGGGGTGACAAGAGGGAAGAGCCGCGCGGGAAGCAGCGCGATGAGGAACAAGCAGTAGGAATCACTGTTTACTTCTCTGTTCTGGCTCTCTTCCGACCCAGCGCCGCAGTTTGCACCTGCTAACGTCCCGAGGAGGCCGAAGCCCTGGGTCCTGTCTGGGGACAAAGCAGCTGTTAGTGCCACAGCCGATGCAATAAATTGTCTGACATGGTTCCAAGGGACTGGAGGGGACACAGAGGAGTTTAGGGATGATAATCACAAATACCACCCCATAAAACCGTATCCGTGCCCTTGGAAACACATTGTCAGCAGAAACGTTTCATATTCCCTAGTCTTTTTAAAGGTAGATCAACAATATTTACTGCTAAATTCCTCAACCAACAGGAATAGACATGTGAGTCACAAGAGATCTGTGTATTTGCCTGTGGTTAAAGACAGGAAATGCAACAAGTGCCTTTGCTGCACCCGTATCTTCTAAATAGGTTAGCAATATATTAAAGCCAGAAGCAAAATTTAATTGTCTAATATATAGTATAATATAGTATAATACAGTAGCCAGCCTTTAAATTCAAAGTTTCTTCCAAATACCAGGTTCTTTGGGCCTTCCAACCTCCTTAACCTACTGTGCATTATAACAGTCCTTCAAAATCCAACCTAAACAAATTGAATATAGAACTAAAAATTAAAAAAAGAAAATTTCCTTTATGACGACAGATGTAACACAGTATTTTAAATTATTAGCTGTATTTTTAAAACTTTAAAAATATGTGCAACAAGGCGTATTACAGGCTTTTCTGCTAAGCTGTATTTTCTGCTGGTCTCACAGTTACACAGGGGACTCAGGAGATTTTTCCCAAAATACTACTATTGGAGTCAACTAAAAAGAAGTAATGTTGCTAAATTACAAATAGCCAAGAAACAATGACTTGGGCCAGAGAGAAGATTAATTTTCCTTTTTTTTTTTTTTTCAGTCTGCTCTAAATTAATATCACAGTAATGACTAAGCTCTAGACTGAAATGCAGAGATGATGTAATTTTCATACACTGTCCAAATCTACTTGCAGTTTATACAAAACTTCATTTTGGAGGGTTGAGTGTGTAACTAAAACCATCGGGGAGCTCGAACACATGTAAACAGGGCCAGTTTTGCAGAGAACTGCAAAGAGCCCATTTCCTGCTTCAGAGTCTTCCCTGGACACATCCTCACCCTCCTCATCCTCCCTTTCCATGCATGTCCTGCTCAGGCCTCTACCCTCTCCTTGTGTCCCAATCCAGCGACCTCCGTATCTTCAATTTGCTGCAATTAGCTCTTTTCTGCAGAATTTTGCTGCTTTTAACAGCTCACAGGCAAAGGCTGGAGGAGGAGTGCATGAGTCTGGCCAACTGAAGCTCCTTGAAAACATTTGGTGACAGAAACATGAAGCCACCTGAACTAGTGGGCAATTTAGGGACGAAGCGCCGGGACCTGCAGCCCCGGTGGCTGCTTTAGGGCCACAGTAAAGATCAACATTTAGCCAAATTCTGAGTCATCCGAAGCTCAGCTGGACACTGCGGTGCAGGACCTACTTGATGGAGAACATTGCTGCACTGGCAAAGGGATAAAGTGACCTAATGGCACCACTTTCCTATCGCTTTTCCTTCGAGTTGGAGCTGCACAGCAACATCCCAGGGGCTCCTTCCCTCCCTCCCAGGGCCATTGGAAACCGCATCCTGGTTTGGAAGGGCTGGAATGGCTGCAAAGCGGCGTTTTGTGCCGGGATGTGGGTAGGGAGGCAGCAGGCACGGCGCTGGCTTGCCATCACGCCCTTGAAAAAGCCTTCCTATAAACTCGTTTTATTAGATGTAAAAAATACTTCAGCTTCTGGGGGCAATTCAGGAAGTGGGTGATGCCTTACACAGTGTTCCTGCGGAAGCAAAGCCAGAAATTAGCTCACTCCAATCACTGAAAGAGCTGACGGCTCCATGAGGATGGAGCCGATGTATTTTCATAGGACTTTTACTAAACTGGGCTCAATTTGTGGCTCGGAGATACATGTTTATATATGATCATTTCAGAGCAAAATGTTTTAACCTGTCTTTACGTATTATTCTTCACTATTCTATCTGCATGCCATGTGCTGATCCTGACTTTCAAACAAAGTGGGAATGAAGAGGGTGAAACTCCTAGTTTATTTAAACAATGAGGTTTAAAGTGTCTCTCTAAATCAGGCTAATTCTTTGGGAGGGGAGTGGGGCTAACGGCTGCCCCCACTCACCACAACCAGCCTCAGCTGCGGGCATTGGAGCAGGTATTTAAGCAGGAAAGTGGCTAAGGAGCCTTTTCTCAAGAAAAACAACTTGGTTCTGGTCTTACCATATAGCTGTGCTCTCAGCAGGATGGCTGGGGATAACAGTATTGCACTGGCTTTATGCATGTGTGCATGGTAGGGTGGGTAACTGAACAGCTACTTGTGCTCCTGTGCTCAAAAAGCAGCTAATTCTCAGCATGGAGAGAGCTCTGAGACCCGCAGAACCACCAGATTTATCCCAGCTACTGAAAGGAATTGCTCCTTGGAGGCTCTCGGGTAAGACTGCTTGTATTTCTTTTGTTACAGGCTTTTTCCCCCTTTAAAAAAGTACATCAAGCAGACAAAGCTGCTATATTTACCCATTCACAAATCATGCGGTGTTATATGATGTAAAAATGGTTACAATTCAGCTGCTTAGCTTCTATTTTCCATGCCTTAGCACAAGAATAAATGTATTTGTCAAAAGAACTAGAAGGTCAGGAGTTTTCTTGATAGGGGTGTGGAAAACCTGTGTCACAACTTCAGACTTCTTTTTTTTTTTTTAAGGTGACACGCTGTAACATGATACGGATTTAATGTTCATATTTAAAAACCATTCCTGCTCTGTTCATTAACTTAAGCCCTCGACATGGAGAGCTGAGCTAAGGCAATGCTGTAGGACTGGCTTTCTGGATGGCTTCACTTGAGTGCTACGAGTGACCAGTGTTAGGCAAATATCTTGTGCTTTGTATGAAAGAGCTTCGCATAAAGCATGACCGCAGGGTCTCTAAATGGGCAGCTGTTACGGGTAACTCAGTGAAAAAGCTGCAGTTTTACTGATATGGCAGCCAATTTTCAGGATCAAGAGGAAGTTAAACACAAAAGACGTGTTCCAGGTTGTAGTAGGTTTTGCTTTAGTCAAAATGAGCTCAACTCTTTCCCTTTGAAAGCAGTCAAATTGCAATGACATCCAAATATAGCTCATATCCGGAGGGGCTGCAGCAACCCAGACTGATGCTACGTGGTTTCTGCGCTGCGGAGATGCAGAATCTGGATTCTCGAGGAGTCTGACCTTTACAGAACACACTAATGATGCATAGGAATTTCCCCCTGCGAAGCACTGCACATGTGACTAACTTCTGCTCTTCTGTAATGTGGCATCTGTCAAACGCAGGAAACGGGCTCTCAAGAAAACTGCTCTTGCACTGGGGAGATAACTTTGCACCAGCCCAAGTGGCCACCTATTTCATGGTTGCATGAAATTAGAACCTTCCTTAATCTCATTCTGATGCAATAGGAGAAATACTCGAAAAGCTAATTTAAAAAATAGATTATTAGTTTAGTAGTCCCCATCTTAGTTCTGTTAGATCCCAAGAACCACCTGGCAGTTAAAGGAACTAGCAAAACCTTGCAGCACCTGAGAATATTGCATAGTTAGAGGATTCCCCAAGGAAAAGTCACCACATTAAAGTGCATCAGGGAGCAGATGGACATTGCCAGTGGGATAAGATTTTGCAATAAGGAATGGGAGGTCAAAAGTTCCACAAGAGTTTTGTTTTCCTACGCTTCCTGCAAAAACTTGTCTAATTAGAAAAGCAATCAAAGGTCTGAAAGCAAACAAGCAACCTACACTTACCAGAACTCTGGGCTAACCACAGCACTTCCTTTTCTATGGAGTCTAATCCTAAAATGACTTTTTTTCCCCCAAAACTCTAACTCTGCCTGAATAAAGTACCTGCAGGAAACTGGGCTTCTTAATTAAAAAAAAAGTCAGTGGTTTCCATTTATTCAAGTGGGACTTTCTGTAGAGAAGACAGTGTTTGCAATGCAGTTAATATTAAAGCCTTCAAGTGAAATTTCAGATTATCTCAGTTTTGTCCCTGCATTTGCAATTTTCGTTACTTACAAAAAACCTTAACAACTTCTAAAATATGCACAACTTAAAGTACATTGTAAAAAGAGGTTTGTTACAGCTTTTAGACCAGGTTGATAATGACACACGCTTTGCTCTTTGAGTCTTTGTTGACTTTTGTTTCTCAAAGAAATCTGAAGAGGAATGCTTAATTCAGGTTATTTGTAGAAAGCAAGTCAAAGTACATGAACAGACCCTGAAATGGGATTAAACTCCACACATTACTTCTGTGTTTCTCTGTGCATCAAGGGACAATAAAAGCAGTGCCTGGAAAGCCTCCCAACCCATGTAAAAGGATGCTCCCATGTGAAGGGTGCTTTAATTCCCTGTCTGTTGCTGCACTGGCAGCAGTGTTGTGCTTGCTCAATTTGAACTTTTGCTAAAACTGTTAAGCCTTGTGAGTGTTCTCCAGAATCCCAGTTTCTTGCAAAAGAAACCTGCATTACGTACCGCTCTTCATGACTACATTGGACCACACGTTGGCATTCAAGGCTTGTATGATTCGTTTCACTCCTGTGGACTCTGGAAAATCATCTGAACAAAAAGATGAAAACCATTTCACTCCTAAGAAACAACAGCATTATGCATTTTGAAAGCAAGGCATGTGGCTGTCCTAATTCATAGCAAAGGCTTTAAAAGGCTTTTCATGCAAGGGAAGACTTAGTTCTTACCTTTCTTTTACAATAGGCTAAGCAAATATATATCAGCACATCATTTGGAAACAGGCTTCCAGGTATTACCAATTGTAAGTGCTCGGTCTTGACTGTACAGAGATCTAAATTCTGAGTCTGTTCAATATTTATCATTAAAAGTGTTCAAAATTGCTGTGTTAGTAAAGTAAGTAATTTGCAGAGTAGCAGAGAAGTTAAGTCACTGTTAAAACCAAGCTACCTTTCAACCTCAATCTTCCAAAACTCTGTATGTTATATAAATAGATAGCAATATTTCCTTACTTGGTTAAGTAAAGCATAAGGGCCTATAGACCATTTCCTACTCCTACTGTACTACTAGAAGCTCTCGGGTGTGTTAAAAAGGAGTAATACTTGAAAATGATCACTCTAAAGCTATCTCCTCAAAATCTAACTTCAGTTGTTCCAGCAATTCTATAAGGTAAAATAATTGAAGACCAGAGGAAGCATTATTCCTAGTTGAGCTTATTTACTGAATAGATTTAACAACCCTTTGTGGATACAAAGTCAGATTTCCCATTTCCTCAGCTTAGTCAGCTTCCCATGTTTGTGCAGGTCTCTCAAAGCAATAGGGAAGAAAAACCCTTTGGAAAGGAAAATGTGATTGCTTACAAGAATCACACACTTGTAGGATGACTCAGCTACAGGTGTAATATTTGAAACTGACCTTAAAAAAAGATTTTAAAATTACCTATGACTCCTTAAATCAAATACGAAGCCAAGCAGTAGCAGCATGAAGGATGAAGCATTGGAGTCATTGTGAGCAGTGTTCACTTAAGAACTCAGTCTGTAGTGTAGGAAACAACTGACTGATAATGTAGTCATAGGAAGAGCTCTAGCTCATTTGTGATGAGCTGCCAGGAACAGCGTCATTTCTAAACACACTTTGGCCCAATGGATTTACTGCATCTGTTACATCAGCTTTTGTAAGCAAATCATAGAACACATTCACAGGGTAAACATGTTACTCACTGAAATGTGTATCCTCTGTGTGAGTCATAGTGAATCAATTATGTTAAAAGTGCAGGGGAAAACATACACTATTACTCCAGAGACCAACGTCCTGAGTGATTATTAATATTCCCATTGCTTATATTATTTGCATGGTAAACAGCTTTTCCTTCTTAGCTATTCAATAGAAAGATAAATTGATTTTAATGTTACTTAGGTTTCCTTTAAAACCACTTCAAAATTAAAACTTCAGTCTAAGTGGTATCAATTTTCTACTTCTCTGGTTTCTGTAAGTACATGTAATGCTCCCTGTGCACCTAACAATGTGCCAAAGTGAAATGCATCCAAAAGACATGGAGGAGTACTTACCTACTCAAGACACAATTTTAATCAAGGTTCTTTAATGGGGTAGGTAAAACCTTAGTCATAGCTTAGAAGTCCTTTAGACTAAATTATTTTTAGTGTCAGCTGTGTAGTGAATTTACAATATGGTAAATGTTAATAAATAATTCCACTCAAATGTTAGTGAATAATTTTGCTCAAGCCTGACATGGAGCTGCTTATCTACTTTTGGTCCTGCAGGGGTAGGATGTAAAGACTTTGTCTGTATCACTTGAAATAAGGAGATAAGACTGCTGCTGATAAGGCTTTCAGGAAATGCATAGTCACTTTTTAAGAGTGGAACATCACCCAGCATACAACTGAGTTTGCTTTATGGGTTTTTCAAGTTATAAACATATGGTCAGGCAAGTGATATTGAAACTGGTTTATTTCCTGTTTAACAGTGCAGGCTCTTCTAAAATGTTTTTAACTTTGCTTTGCTGCCTATCAAGTCACCACTTGAGTTTAATGTCAACTTTTTGGTATGTGCAACAGCCTTCAAAACTTTATTTTAAAAAGCCAGAAAGAATTTTCCCATCCTTGTGTGCTTATCTGGTTCTTGTTTACATTCAATTTTGAAATCAACCAAATGTGTTTATACATCAATAGAGTTCTAGGATTAATGCCAGAAGAGGGAACAGATATTATTTTTATGTAGGTACTACATAAATAGCAGCTGTATTTGGGAGGAGGCACATGGAATGTCTTGGAGGAAATAACCTCCTCCTCCCGACCTTTTACAGCTCACACTAAGCCTCACCAACTGGGAGCATTCCATGCAGTCGTCATGCAGCCCAGAAATAAAGTTATGCCTCTTGCAATTGTTGAGAAGATATTTTGGTGTGTTTTTTTCATTCTAAAAATTAAAACAGAAGCACTGATCTTACCATCTTCATCAGGCAGCTCCTCAGGGTTAAGTTCTACCAGTTCAAAGCCATGTTTGATGCACCACTCTTGAGCTTGCTGTCTATTAACACCTGCAGTTGGGAAACAAAAAAATGCCTTCTAACCATGCACATTGGAAACTAGTCCCAGCAGTCAAATCTTTAGCTACATTTTATTCCCTGAAGATGCATGGGTTCTTCTGGAATTTAGCAGGTTTGAAGCATATACTGGTTATCTTGGGTCCCCTATTCACTTTGATTCTGAAAGCCCCTGAATTAATCTCATCTTTTGCATCGGTGTTTTTAAATAGACTGAATTTGCAGTGAATGCTCTGAGGGAAATAAGTGTCACAGTGAAGTTTTCTATTACTCTGGGCTTGAACATGAAATATGCTAGAATATTGTATAATGCTCCTCTAGAATCAAGGCAGGTGTGCAGATTTAGGCCAAATGATCAAAAAAGACACCTACCTTCCACGGTATTCAAACAATAGTCATCCTCTCTATTTGCTGTAGAAGTTCATGCACATTCAGTAATATGACTGCACTGACAGTTACCTTGTAGTGCACATTCCTGTGCCAGGAATAGGAGGGACAGAGCTCATTTTAAGCAGGCATGGAAAATCCTGCTTCAGTTTTAACCACAACTAGCTTAAGATTCCTGTTCCCAGTCATCCGAGTAATCTGGCTTTTCTCTATTAAATCCTGAGCTCTTTTTTACTTGGATAATTTAAAAAATGGCTGTGCTAGTTTAACTAGAAAAATAAAAGATGAATAACTAGGTCAGGCTGGGACTCCCTTGGGTATCATACCATTTTCAGAGACTCTGTCGCAGACCAGGATCATGACTTCAGGTAACCACTCCTCTGTTAGGGGAAGCCATTCAGAGACACTATTGAGTCCAGATTTCTAAAGGAGGCAAAAAAGTTTTTTTTTTTTTTTTTTTTTTTTGCTTCATACAACCTCAAACACTTTGGAAATTTTAAAATCATTCATGGTGTTAAAATAAAAGCAATGAAGAAAGTAAAAATAAAAGGCTACAGATCTATCTGCTACTTTAAATTGGCTAGGCTGCATATTAAGCAAGTTTAAGATGTCTGTTCTAACCAGGGAAGTTGATTTATATACAAATTATTTACCTTTCAGATGAGTTAATCCTACTCCCTTGGACCCTTCCTTCATATTGGATATTAATTAGGCAATCCTAATTTAAGTAAGGAAAGATTTAACAGTAAGCAGTTGTATTTCATTCTAACCCAATCTGGGGTTTAGTGTTCAGCTATTTCATTTTCTGCCCTAAAGTGAATGTTATGGGGGTTGGTGAACCACTATGGTTGCTCTGGTTTATTCTGAGATAGTCCTGAGGTGGAGCTGAAGGAACCATTGCAGAATATGCAGTATACACAGTTCCTTATCATTCAGAATAGTCTTTTAATTTGTTGTTTCTAAGTCTTTCTGGTTTTTGCTAAAGCATTTAATAATTCTAAGTTGGCAGCAGTGAGAAGAATCTCAGGTAAATGAGGATATCACTGAATCTTGCATTTTTCTCTCTGACTCTTGGCTATTCTAAACCAGCTTTTCTGTGCTAGCACCTACTAGAAGTCAGAGGAGGATTTGACCAAGTGCAGGACGTGTGTGCATCCTAAAAGGCCTCTCTTTCACCTGGAGTAAGATAGCAAGAAGGAAAAATCTTTTCTCTTGCCACTGCCAGCAGGCATAACTTTTCTTTAACACCCATTAATACATCAGCCTAAAAGGAACAAGGGCCACAGGACAGCAGAGAATATAAGTTATGGTTACCACTGTGATAAGACAACTATATAGTACAAATACAGCAATATAAGAAGCAGAGGAGTCTTACTGTTGTGCTGTCAAAGTAAACCACAAATGCTTGTACAGATTCAGCAATCTCTCCTGTAACAAGAAATGTGCTTGGTACGACACAGAGATGAATATCTGCAGAATAGTATTTATTATCTATGGTCCAGGGGTAGAAATTCACTCTGCCATGTGCAGATGCATCCACAGTAAGGTCATCTTTTCCAGTGATACCTATATAAAAGAAAAGATAGATGATAAAACCAGCAGCAAGAAAATAATTCATTTAAAGCATGATATATTGCCAGTGGAGAGACATATTTTTAGTATAATAAAGTAAGTATTTAAGATCTTTAAAAGCTCAAAGCCAATTTGTTACTTTATTCTAAAATAATCAACTCCAGCAAGTAACAAATCAGTTAAAATAGATCTGTATTTCAAAATAAAATACCTCCCAAAAGCTTTTCAAAAGGCAAGGTTTTTCTTGGAAATGCCTTTAGCATGGTAGCTTCAAACTCTGTACCTGTAAGCAGGGTGTACACACAGAATGTCTAGACATCATTACAGCAGAAGCAGAACTTGCATGTTTATTCAGATGTAAAAAAAACTGTGACCAAAATACCGTAAGACGACTAATGAGAAAACAAACCAAGTACTGAAACTTAGGTGTAATTTTCATTAAATTCCACGTAGCGTTTAACAATTGTGCCTGTAAGCAGCTTAGCAGAACTGACTCTCATAGCGTGACAGCCACCTGCTGCAGTTGGATTATAGTTAATGGCAAAGCATCCTGCACATCCCAAAGTGATAGAGGCAGAACAGCTTCTTTCCTGACAAATTCAGGGATGTTTTTCAACATAGTAGGTAATTTTCATATCAAATTGTCAGAGAACCCTAGAATTTCCTTGGGCATCAGGACAGTTTAAAAGAAATAAAATGTGTAGCTTATCAGAGATTTAAGGGATCAGATTTTAAAAGTTTTGGGGGACAACCCCTGGAGACATCAGAACAGGCAGTTCCACTGATAATCTGAACTTAACTTGAAATGCTCTGTAAATTATAAATAAAAAAGGCAGGAATATTTATTTGCCAAGATTGCCATAAAAAGGTTCAATAACTTGCAACTACCTGCAAAGCCTGAGATGTGACTGATCAATGAGGGCCAAAGCATCACTGCTGCATCTACCTGCCCAGGTTGCTCTCCTGCTAGTGTTAAACCTGAGCTTTGCAGTCTGGCTCACATGGATCTATCAGAAATCTCATTTTCAAAGTAAATATGAGCAGTTGATAAAACAGTTCAAAGGATAACGTGTCTTCTTTCATCTACAGCTTAAATGCAAATATTCTATTAGAATTCTAACAAAGGTATTTTGGTATATGACAAATTACTTGTTTTTCTTGCTGCAAAACAGGAGTTTTAAATGATTGATTTTTCTAGGCTTAGCAATTAACTGTTTTATTGTAGTTTGATATCTCTGGTAAACAATTAGGATGCTATTTAATAGGCACCAATTGCTACTAGACTAGAAATCAAAAAAAAAAAAAAAAAAAAAGATAGTATGGCCAATGGAAGTAGCTTTCATTATGCTTAAATGTAATATAATTGACAAAATTCCATTAAATGAGGTTACTGGTTAGACGGTTTTCTTGTGTGTGTTTAAAACACAATAATACCATTTTTTCCCCTAAATTGTGGGGCTCCAGAGGTCCCTTCCAGCCCCAGCTCTCCTGTGAACTAATCTGGGGAGGATCTGGAGCCCAGTGCTTCAAATGTAGGCACAGTGTCTGCTTTCTGCTCTACAAAGCAGCTGTTTTGTTTGGAGGTTTTAAATACCACATATGCTAAAAATATGCTAAAAATTCCCCTTAGCAAGTGTTGGGACAGTTAAAAGTGGATTAAACAAAAACTAGTTCTGTGTTACAGAATTGCAGGCTAAGGAAGAAGCTGTAACTTTAGAGGCATCCTTCCATATTTATGTCAACTTAAATGTAACTTATTAGCAAAAGTGACTTATTTTTGTTTCCATTTTTGCTACTTAAATGGCAAATAATGTCTCATTTCTCGTTTGTGTCATCTTTTCCCTCTGTCTGGTGCTTCAGGGTATGTAACCAGGTATAACCTGACAGTTTGACACTGAGATTGTCTGAAGTCACAACATCAGCAAAAGGATGTAGGAAGAAAACCCAAGGGAGGAAAGGAATTCTGTAAAAGTCACCTGGGTAAAGCTACCCACTCTAGTAAGAATATAAAAGGAAAAAGATACTACTAAAGGTTTTCAAAAGCTGATCTGAGGCCACATCTGCTGCTTAAGTGTCTGTCTTTGAAAGAGGTCATGAACAATCTTAGACGACCGAGCACTGCTCTGCTCAAAGCATTGGTGCATGTTCCATCCCTGATGAAACGCTGCAATTCTGCTGCTCTAAGCACTCTCGCATCCTGCTCTGCTTCTGATTATTCTTCACTCAATGAGATTTTGCCAATCCCATGCGAAATTTCTCTTCCAGGGGAAAATGCTGTTGCATGCAAGGGACTGCAGGAACTCTCTGAAATGACCCAAACACCCTATCCCTTAGAGTCCATGTGTGTTGGCTACAAAACAACCTTATTACTCATGGTAGGAAAATTAAATGCAATTTGTCTATCTTGTGAATACTTTCCTTTTCCTCTGCAAAACTTGCTTACTAGACTGCTTAGTTTTTGGTCTTAGCAAATCAGCAAAACTAAAGCCTGCAGACTGCCTTAGTTTTAAGCATTACGTATGCCACCTTGGCAGGAGTTTCTTTACAAGAGGGTTTATATGCTAATGCAGTAAAAATTCAGTCAGAAAAGCTTCTTCCATAATTTTAGAGACTATTCATCAAAATAAGTTTCTGTTGGATACAGAATAAGTTTCCAGAAAACTGATATGGCAAAAAAGTGGCTTGTTAAATTACCTCCACTGTGTTAGTCATTTTTTTTTTTTTTAATTTTAAGCATCCCAGCCATTGAAAGTGTCAGTGGTTTGCCATCCAAAGAGCTTGGAAAACTGAGTCATTCTTTGACCACAACAGTAGGCAGCCCTGCTGCGCTGACTTCATTAACTTGCCTTTTCATGGAGCAGAAGTGGCTTGTTTGGACAACAGGAATCAGGCAGTCTCCAAACCGTCAGGATTAAAGAGTACTGAAAACACGCATGGAAAAGATCATGCCATAGAGTACTGCTTAGTGTCATTAAAACATAATGACTTAAGAGTTCATGATTCTCTAAGAAACACTGCAACTAAAATGGTGCTTTTATTATGGTGAAATAACTTTTATTTTACAGAATGGTTGAGGGTGGAAGGGACCTCTGGAGATCTAGTCCTGTGTTTCAGTTTGTGGATGCTGCCTCTCATCCTGTCGCTGGCACTACTGAAAATAGTCTGGTCCATCTCTTGACACCTTCCCTTAAGCCATTTGTATATGCTGATAAAATCCTTTCTCACACTCCTCTTGAACTTTTAGTCTTATTTAAAATGTCTGAATCCAGAGAAAGGACACTTCAGGGTCCTGCATTGTACATGAAAGCTCTTTTCCATAGAAATAGAAGTTTCCTCAGCTTCTCCCAGCTTTTCATTATAGCCTGGGGACCAAAACAAACCTGCTGGCACCAGGGCCACCCTACCATGTCATCACTGCTATGCATCTATGCCACCTGCAAAACTAACTTTATTCCAGGCAGTCGTTCACAATCTCATGTTTTTCAGCAAACTAATCATGTGGGGTTTTGGGGTTTATGTTGTTTACAAACACCTTGTTTTAATAAAACATATCTCTGAATCCACACTTTGGGAAGTGAGTTTCAGCTACTGCTTATTCACATAAAAATATTTATTCAGTCTTACTGTTTTTACTTTTTGTAGTACAGAAGCTTAGTATTTTGTAAGTGCAAGGCAATGTATGTTTCTTCAAAGGCAGGACTGGAGGCCAAAAACATAATCTTTCAGAAAAGAGCTGAAAAATACCCAAGGAACCAGAGACAGATTTCTCAGCACTTCTGCAGTATTTCCTTTCCTTCAACTACTTCTGTTTACTGCCACCGGAATAGTGATGTTTTTCAAAATCCCATTTGCAGATAACTCTTTCCAATGAGATTAAAGTACTAAACACTTTTTCTCTTGTTTTTCAGATTTAATACTCAGAGCCCATGTGTGACCTAGAATGTGGTCACGCATGGTCTGAGTTGGTAGGTGCAGGAGCATTTCTCACATTCTGTGCCTTGAGAGCCACCTGGTGGAACACGAGGTAAGAAATTCTCCTGCAATTACCCGATGAGCAAAGGTTTCCAAAATACAGGTTCAACTGGCATGTTTTGTTGGGAAGGAGGAGAGCAGAAATGCTGAAGAATGTACACAAACTCATAATTGAGGAGATGTTTATTTATCAGGGAGCATTCTTTAAAAAAAAAAATCAAGTATTTTATTTGGATCTTGATTTGTGGTAAAACAAATCTGAGAAAGACGTCATCTCTGTGCTGTGCATTCTATATTAAATTCACTTTGCTGCAGGATCTAACACACTAAAACAGGGCAGCCCACAGCATCTTGAAAGAAAAAAAAAACATTTAGCAAGTGCTGCCTAATATTCTACCCATCCTGAATCCACTTTATACTACAGGATGAAAACATTGTGGAAAACGCCTTCTAATGATCCCGGAATATTCAGGAGGTCACAAGAGAAGTTTTCATACATGTCCTAGCAGTAAACTCTCTTGGCAGCTTCCTTCTACTCATATAGAACAGGTTTTCTGGGGAAGAAGGCACATATCAGTAGACAAAGTCAGCAGCACAGTGACAAAAGCAGTGGTGACAGAGATGAGGTCTTTTGCTTTGTGCTCGCTAGTCTCAAAGCCCCATTTGCTATACAGATTGAGAGCAATACAGCATTTTATGGCATATTTCAACCATAAATGTTGCGTATAAAATGCTGTACTCTGAGGTGGTAATACAAGGGTCTTGTTGGCAGCAAACTGCATTTAGCTAAAAAAAAAAAAAAGTGTCTTTAAAAAAAAAAGTGTCTTTAAACTGCTGCAATATTTTCAAGTTGTTAATGTTTCAAACATATTCCCAGTGTTTTGCTTCAACTCACTAATGTCCTTCAATCTGGTCAACTGCAGTCAGCTACAACCACCTTGTCCTTCTCTACTGGTTTATCAGCTGTGTGTTCCACTTATGATCCTACATCAGATGCAGTTTCATTTACTACACAAAGCAGGAACTTTATTTCCCGTAGGTGATGTTACATTCTTTACAAGAAAAATACCACCCCAACAAGCAACCCAACTGCAGGATGCAAGGATAACCTGCAAGAATCCACTTTGGTATCAGGAAAGAGTGGAAATTTGGCCGTTTGCAAGTGAATACTACTTAAGATGAGATTATTAAGTGCCATTTCTATTGGGCTTTTTGCTCACTTTTATTTTTCAATTAATTTCTCTGAGAAGAAAAATCTCTTGGAGCTTTATACAATTCCTTCCAGTTTCCTTTACGTTTAACAGCAAGCAACAAGAATTAGTCCTTACAGCAGCTTGCTATTCCTTGCTACTAAACAACTTCACAGTTAGCCTCTTTTGGCAGACTCACCTTTGAGGAATCTGTACTGTCATTCTTGCTATAAAATGTGTTTTTATAACATGGATTGAGTCAAACCCTTGGGTCAGCTCCATACTTTACCAGGCTGTTGTATAAGATCTAATTCACTGAAAGAGCAAAATGAATCCAGAAAGAAAAACGAAAGCTGTAGATGACTATCTGATTCATCAGTGAATTAACACCTTCTCTAGATGCCTCCAACCAACTTGTTCCTAGAGATGGTAGAAAACAGTTGGAATTGCACAAATGGGAAGGGGATCAGACATCCCTCTTGTAGCAGCCCCAAAACCATTAGATTGAGATGCCCAAGGAAATAAGTGCAATCTAAAGTTTGATAATTTCAGGAGAGTTTTTTAATCTTTTCCCAATCTTGTGTGGTCAAATGCATCAAAAGATGCCATAGGAAACCATGAGCTCTGGCTTGGGGCTTTTTAGAAATTTGTTCTGTTTTAGGCCTGAGAGTGCAAATCTTTGATCACCTCATAAATAGTGGAGGCAAAATGAGATCACAGGGCCAGTGTTTAGTCTGTTCCTCTGATTTACCCCTGTCTGTTCCTCTGATTTATCCCTGTAGGACACTTGTTCCGATGCTGCTGCTCGCGCTCATTCCAGGTGGGATGTGGCGAGCGGACAGCAGGTAAACCCACCCTGCAGACCGCCCGACTGCCTCCATTGGCTTTATTTTCCCTGTGATTGATTTTGCATTTTTTCCCCTCATGCTCCGTCAGTCTCGGCGCACACAAATGCTCCAAACCTGCGGCATTTTTACCCATTTTTTGACAGAAATAGGGGCCCGCGCTCGCTCCCGGAGGGGAGGCGCTGCAGGGGGGCCCTTGCGGCAGGGCCGCCCCGGCCTCCCCGGCGGTGCGGGCCGCGGGGGCACTCACGTTTGACGAGCTCCTCGGCCGCGAAGCCGGCGGCGCAGCTGGTCACGAGCGCGTAGGGCCCCGCCGCCGCCATGGCGCCCGCCGCCGCCTCGCCCCTTCCGCCCGTCGCTATGACGACGCGCGGGGCGGGGACGGGCGAGGAGGGTTAGGCGCCGCGCCGCGGCGTGACGTCACGCGGGAGGGGTGGCGTCATCATGCGGAGGTGATGTCACGGCGCGGTGACGTCACGGCCTGGGTTGGCGGGGCCTGTGGCGCGTGCGGCCTCCGCGGCGTGGGGGGAGGAGCCCGAGTGTCCCCAGGACGGTGTCCATGTCCCTAGGACAGTGTCCATGTCCCTGGGACGGTGTCCGTGTGTCCCTGGGACGGTGTTCATGTCCCTAGGGCAGTGTCCGTGTGTCCCTAGGACAGTGTCTGTGTGTCCCTGGGACAGTGTCCATGTGTCCCCGGGACGGTGTCCGTGTCCCTAGGACAGTGTCCATGTCCCTTGGACAGTGTCTGTGTGTCCCCGGGACGGTGTCCGTGTCCCTAGGACAGTGTCCAAGTGTCCCTGGGACGGTGTCCGTCTGTCCCCGGGACGGTGTCCGAGTGTCCCTGGGACGGTGTCCGTCTGTCCCCGGGACGGTGTCCGAATGTCCCCGGGACGGTGTCCATGTGTCCCTAAGAGAGTGTCCGCGTGTCCCTGGCACAGTGTCCGTGTGTCCCTAGGATGGTGTCCGTGTGTCCCTAGGACAGCGTCCATTGTGTCCCTACGTGCCAATTCCTTCACAAGAAAGGACAGTGTCCGACTGTCCCCGGGACAGTGTCCGTGTGTCCCTAGGACGGTGTCCGAGTGTCCCTGAGAGCCCTGCTCCCTCAGCATAGGAAAGGACGGTGTCCGAGTGTCCCTAGGACAGTGTCCGAGTGTCCCTAGGACGGTGTCTCTCTGTCCCCCCGGCACTTCCCTTCCACGTAACTACTGGTGAAGAAGGGAGGGATCCCAGGGCACCAGCGCGTGACGCACCCCTGGGAAGGAATCTGTTTTCCTCTCCTTTCCTTGGCTTGGCTCTTGCCGAGTCAGGCTGCAGCTTCTCATGAACTTTCGCTGCTCTCCGCCGAACAGCACTCCCTGTGCCCAGGCAGCCTTTCACACCCATGGTTTTGGAGGGCTTCAGTGCCAAACCCGGTCATGTGCAAAAATGCACAGTGGTTTTTAGCAAAATAAGCTCAAGTGTCCAGGAAGCTGCACTGCAGGGTCTGACCACAGGTCTTACTCAAAGCAGCCGCACGGGGTTCTCGGGTTTATACACGTGAGAAAACCGGCCTCAAACGCCGCTGCCAGGCATCGCCCTCCACAGCTCCAGCAGGAACAAGCACCCGGTGACGGCAGGATCCAGCTCCTGCGGGATCGAAATCCTGCCGTGCCAGAAGCATGCTCTGAGTTCACCCGTGAAAAAACTTAATACAGGAAAAATATATATATATATTGTGTATATATATATGCAAAGAATGCGCCATATATGTTGAGATAATTGGGATAAAGGGACAAAAAGATTCAGGACACCCTCAGGGTGGAACAGTGGTCCCGTTGGATAAAAGCAGGATAAAGGTCTGCTCCACCAAGTCAATCAGTGCTGCTGCCTCTGGACTAGTTTGACTGAAACAGCAATCCTGGGCCCTGCCAGCTCCTGGATGCAGATGGATGGGATGCAGTGGGATGGGATGCAGGTTTTTCCAGGACTGGTGGCAGTATGTGACACTGTGATACCATGGCTTTCCTCACACAAACTCAGCGTGCAACAGGGTTGAGCAACAGTGGGGTGAAAAGTACTGCCTTTTCTCAAAAAGCAGCCTGATTTTTTCCAGCAAGGTGGATTTTACCCAAGCTCCAGCCAAAACGGCGGGCACTCCGTTTGCGGCGCAGCTTGTGCTGTCGTGCATGTCACCGTTGCAGATTTCCGCGGGGCTGGTGACCCACCCAGTTCTGCAAGGGAGGAGAAAAGTAGGGAAAGGAGCCCAAATTTGCTGTCTGCTGTGGAGGAGTTCAAAGTCCACGTCTGCTGCGAGTGGAAATTTCCACAAATGTTGTCAGTTGCACACAAGCCCTCTACATTGGTAAGGGAAAAAGTTTAACCCTTTCTGCTTGCCCAAACACACAGAGCCCTGGGATCTCGTCCGGAGTGACTCAGGGATGAGTCGGTGGCGTGGCACGGAGCTCCTCCCTCCTCATGCCCTTCACACCGTGCAAGGACTGCAAAAGCATCCCGTCACTTTTAAAGAGAAACCTGGTGTTTAGGAGAAAAATCACTTCTTTATCCTGAGGGAGATAGTCAGAATTCAGCTTCAAATCCCTTTCAGGAAACAAAAAAACAAACAAACAAACAAGAGATGGCAAACAAAAATCTGTAGGGAGAACTTAATGCAAGAAGCATGTGCAGCTCCGCAGGCCATCGCTGTGTAGAGGTACTGCAGGTTGCAGCTAACGGGCAGTGCTTGGGAGGGGAGATCGCCTTTTCCTCTTTTAAAAGAACACCTAGAAGTCCATTTTTAAAGGCTGAAAATGCCAGGAGTGTGTGAGCCCTGGAGTGCAGCGTGTGCTCGCATGGGGTTAACCACTGGCCTTCCCTCGAGACACTTGGCCAGAGGTGTCCGCTCTGGGCATCTCTCAATGGGGACAGGAGGAACAGGCTCCAGGGGGCCATTTTAATTTACACTTGCAGCAGAGTGGAGGAAACTTGGTATCTACTCCGAGCACTCCGTGCCCGCCCGCTGCTCCTCTGGCTCTGCAATCTGCCCAGCTTCCCGGCAGCTGCCGGTTCCTCCGGAGCTGCAGGGACAGGACGATAGGGATAGGGAGCAGGACAGCAAGACAGCAGCCTGCCCGGCTGCGATAACGGCACAACCCTCCTGCCGTGGCGGGGCCGGCCTGCGAGTCAGCCTTAAATGGAAGTGCTGCCCGTGCCCGCTCCTCGGCGTGCCGGGGAAATTCCTGCACGGCAGCTGGATGACGTTAGCGGCACCACGAGTCCCACCCAGGCTGCGGCAGCGGTGGCGGCGGGGCTGCAAGGACGGTTGCCCGGCCTCTCCCTCGCTGCTATAAAAAATCAGAGTGAAAAAATGCACGTGTAGTGCGATTTCATAGATGAGGTGAGAGGGACGGACTCGAGTCAGGCGGGTGCTCAGGATGACGCGCTCAACGCGCAGGGCAAGGCAGAAGGCAGCAGCTCCGTGGCGGGTCCCTCGCTGCTGCGTCACCTCCGCCTGTTCAGTGCAGCCTCCTGTCCCTTTGGGCAGCGGGATGTGGCGCATCAGGGCGGCGTTTTGGGCAGCAGGACGTGCCCGGAGCACTCGCAAGCACAGCAGGGCTGTTGGACATCGCTGATTGTGCCCCAAGCGCAAACCTGGTTGTTTTCCAAGGCCGCGAATTACTTGGGCTGGAACAAGGAGCACACGGTCCCGGGAGGACACGAAGCGCTGCAGATATTTGGGGCTTGCAGTGCACTGCACACCCGCGAGCAGCCATGGCAGGCCCTGCTCTGCCTCACAATTTGGACTTCACATTTTCTTACTGGTTTTGTTACTGCCTCTCTGTGGGGCAGGCCCTAAATTCAGTGAGGCGACTCCAGGTGCGCACGGCAGGATTTTCCCACATGTCCATGGCCCAAGCACAGTCGCTGTTCCCCACGTATCCGTGCCTGGGCCAGGGCTGTATCGGACACTGTCCGGGGGCAGCGTGTCCCACTCTCAGCTCTGTAGCCTGGAGGGGACCCCGCTGTGCAAAGCACGGGGCCGTGTCACAGCGCGTGGCACCTTGCGCTGCAGGAGCCTCGCAGGGACTCTTATTGTGGCCGGTGGGACGGGGTGTTTGTGTAACTCTGTCTTTTTTGGAAAACGCATGTTCTTGCTCCCTTGGGGCCTGGATGCCCCACGATGTGGGAAGAAAAAAAGCTGGGAGTGAGAGGAGCCCCGGAGGAGCTGCCACAGGGACGTCCAGCCCGTCCTGTCCCGTCGGGGGCTCGAGCACCGCGCGGCTGTGGTCGCAGGACATCCAAGCCCCGTGTGGTCGCGGGACACCCAAACCCCACGGGCAGCCAGAGAAACCGCCAAAAAAAAAACAAACCAAAAAAAAAAGAAAAC
>JAWLRI010000923.1:131372-194159 GCA_034781795.1 Crypturellus tataupa | reverse complement strand
AGCAAGCGGCCGCCCCTGCCCCGGGGCTGCGGCCGAGCCCGGCGGGAGGCGGCGCCGGGGGAGGCGCCTCGCGCCCGCCCTGAGGTGGGAAGGTCCCTCTCAGACTGAGGACTTGACCCGCTCGAAGAAAAAGTCGCCCAAAGATGTTCCCTGGGCGCCTCAAAGCCCCTCGCGTTGACCACAGCGCGGGGAGAATGAGTAGAAAAGCCTATTTGAAGTCTGTGTTCAAGAATCGGAAAGAAACCCCATGCGCTTCCATGCAAAAAGAATTTAATCGAGTTGTCTCTTTGCTTCCTAAGCAAAACGGGTCTGTGCTTTCCTGTAGGGTGCTTTAGCAATTCATAACTCCTTTAGAGTTAATAAAAGGGAGGGTTTATTAGAGATTTTCTGCTGCTCACTTGATTGGTGAAGTTTGGTTTGGTTTCTTGTGAAAATAGAGCAGGGATCCTGCCTGCGGCAACCGCTCAGTCTGAGAGGGTCTGTGATATATAAAGAAAATAAATTATTTCCAGGCTGCTGCTACATGTCTTAAAAAAAAAAAAAAAAAAAAATCCACCCAAGATCTAAGATTTTTGTATTCATGCCTTTTTTTTCAAGGATCTAGTAGATTTTATTCCCTCTCAGCACAAAAAAAAAACCCCACAATATCAACAGTGTTTGTGGAAGTGTTCTGGGAACAGCACAAACCCATGAAGATGGGAATTTGGATGAACTTGTTTGTCTGCCGTTAATATTATGTTATGGCTTGTGTTTTCTGGTAATGAATTTTGGGAAGATCAGGGCTTTTTTAATTTTATAATTCTTAACGTAATGGGACCTTGAGCAAGGGAAGAACATTCCTTGCAAAATGACCTCAGCCTTAGTTTACTGCATTACTTTGCTGATTTTGTTTCAAAGTTAATGTTCTTTCTCTATTTCGAAAGCATTTTATTTAAATTAAACCCTGCTGTATAAACCTGTGCTTTTTCTTTCTTTCTTTTTTTTTTTTTTGGTTATAGGTGACTGTTGTAATAACTTGCTTTTTAGGTCCAAAAAGACCTTCACAAGCTTAAAAATAACGTGAGAAAAATCAACCTGAAAGGAAAAATAGAAGCTGAGGATATTAGCAGCTTGGAAGCAGCGATTGAAAGAACTGAATGTGGACTGAGAGTAAGTAAAATGAAATGGCGCTTTAGTCTGAGATTTCTGTCAGTAAGTCAGTGAGTGCACAGGGCTATGTATTTGCCAACTGCAAATTCCATTTCTGATTAGCGAACGATGGAATTCATCAAACATAGGGGTTTAGAGCAGGGGTTTCCCTTTTTGGAGGGTCAGAATTAATCTCGTGCCTCATATCATAAATGAAGCTTTATTTCAGTCTGACACTAACATAGGATCTATGAGCTTTTCACTGCAGTAAAAGCTCTAAATTGATAAGCTAAGTGAGTAAAGACTTGAACCAAGCACTTTTTTAATGGTGTAAACTTTTTTCTGTAACAGAAACATGCTGAAAATTATTTAAATGCTATAAACAGCCAAGTGTTAACTATTTCTTCTACTGATAAAGGAGAACATCCAAAACTGCTTCCGAAATGGTAAGTGCAGCATCTGTTTTACTGAAAGGATTAATGTAAGGTAGAAACTTATCAAACATATCAAAACCATGAAGTGAATGGGAGCACTTGCCCAAATGAGTTTATTTTTGTCATCTACTGTTTTGATTTTAAGTTAAAAAGTAATACAAAAAACATGCAGTCCTGAGTAGCTACAGTAACAACTTTTCTGTTAACTCTTGCAGTTTTTACTATACATGAAGTAAAAATATAGTAGTTAAATTCAGTCAGATGGAAGCAGTATATGTTTAATAGGTAAAATCAAAGTAACTTTTAAACTTCTCTGCTGCTTTCTTCTATACCAGGGAGTTTCCTTTTGGCACCTCTCAGAAACCGGTTATTTTGCCACGAATACCCGTGGAACCCCAGACCATCCAGGAATGCAACAAGGCAGCAGCACGTGTGTCCCAAGGTCCACAGGTATGAAGTAACATAGTATGTACTTTGACGTAGCCTATATTAAATGCCTAGACTGGGGTCTTGCAGGTATAAAGTGTTTATTGTTTAGGAGACATTTTGATTTATAATTTTCAAAGAGTAAGAGCTGTGCTATATGAATGAAGTACTCATGAATGGAAAAGAATGATGCAAAGTGTTTTGAAAGCAAGAGTTTTAAGTTTTCCACATACTATTTCAATCCTATCCTATATGAATACATATCTATCGTGCAAAATAATCATCAGAGTTCAGCTACTCCATAATGTAGCTATATTATCTATACTCAACTCTGTGTGCATCAGTGAACTTAATTTAGAGGAGGGCATATACTATGCCCTGCCTTGTCTTGACTTCCTCTTTCACTGGCTTTTTTTTTGTGTGTCTAACTATAGTATCTGCTTAGCAATGCACATTCAGTGACACACAAGCTAGCCCCAATTTCCCATTATAAAGAAAATGGACAAACAACAGTGTTTTGCCAGCTATTTTACATGCCCAGCATGCCAACATAGAAAACTCTTGTTATTAAATAGCTGTGAAATCCAGCTGGGAAGTTATCACCTACAATTCCTCAGTTCTTGTCTTTCCTCACTTGCAACTATAAACATTTGGGTTTGTTTTGCTTTATTTAAGCATACGTAGATATGTTTTCCAAAATTCCTTTCCACTTTAAAGAAATGTCTGTGACCTGAATAGTTCTTCATTTGAGGAGAATATTTCCAAATACATAAGTTTAGAAGAATCAACTTCAGAAGTTTTTTAAGTTCTGAAATAAATATTTCATACACTATTTATGTGATTTGTGGTTCCTAATAGGCCATGTGAAAGCAAAAATGGAGCACAAATTGCTTGTAGTAGTTAATGTATAGCAACACTGAAGTCAGATGAGCACAGATTTTACACATTCACATTTCTAGAATACTGTCATATGCCCCAGCTTCCCCACAGGTGTGTCCAGAAAGGCTTAAAGTTGTCTGCACAAACATACATTAGGTGATGTTCTCCTGTCATTAACAGAATAAAAGATATCAATGGAAAACAAATGTTTTAGAGGTCTCTAGAATATGCAAATAATCATAAATAGGCATGAAAAGTGCTTTAGTTGCGGAGAGTAGATTGCTTCAGAGATTAATGCAGTCCATTCATAAAGCAGTTGTACTGTGTTCAAAACAACACATCACACATCCACAAAATGACATTACTGCGTGGAGAAGACTCGTTGACTTTCTACATGGTGAACTGCCCTCCACCCTGAATTGACTTTTGTGTTGAACTAGAGCAGGAATTTGAACTACTTTTAACTATAATGAACATGTCAACTTGTTCTGTGGATTATACCCCATGCTAGTAATTGAGCATGCTAATTCCCTTTCTCATAGGGCACTAGGTTAGGAATAATGAGCTATTTGCCCTGCTTTTCTCTTCTCCTTGTTCTCCATCAAGACAGTTAAAGCTAGTTTAAATGTAGGACCTGGAAAAGATAGATGGAAGAGACTCGTGATACCATCTGCTGCAACCCCTGCAAGTGTAGAATTGTCATTTGCCTTGCGTTTAAGCTGGCAGAGTAACTTTTATCAGCTTTTATTTTATTAAGCATTTCAATTCTTGTTATCCTGACTGGAATCTGCCACTGCAGCAGTGCTCATTTCACTGTCAGACTGGGGAGTCTGTATTGTGAATCATCAATTTTAATTGAGAAAGCCCTCAATTTCCCTCCAATTCTTGTTTAATAGCACAAGCAGTTTCCTTCCTGTACAGTGGTGTATTATAGTAATAAAATAAATACCACAAAATCACTGATGAGGTGAAAATTGAACTTTCTATCTCTGTGCAGCCATGTGGGTAAAAGAGTAATTGGCTTGGATAATAACTTTTGTTCTTACAAACCAAATCTAAATGAACATCTCATTGATACATCTGCTTGTAATTATATCAAAAGAAGAAAATAGATAGTGCAGATAAATTCAAGCCTTTTTTTTAGTTCTTTCACAAAGTAATACAATTATTTAATAGTTCAAATGTACCTCTAATGATTCTTGCATTTTTATATGGTGTATTGTTTGTCAAAAAGTAATATTGTAATAATATACATAATAGGAGCATCTGTAGAGAGTTCTCATCTATAGATATGTTCAGTTGGATCTTGCATACTAAGGGAATTTTTATATTCCCATGTCCATATAATGGGAATTCAGCACATACAGCGTCAGGTCCCCAGCTCCTCTAAATTAACTTAGCTCTGTTGACCTCATTAGAGCTGCATTAGTTCCTGCCATCTGAGGATTCTTCCCTGTTCAGCATTGGTTGGTAAATAAACCCTGTTGGGTGCAGACTAGTTAGTAGCATTATTGCAATGAAAGTAATGAGGGAGATTACTGTGCTTGATACAGATGCAAGTCAAAAACAGAGCACATGCATTACATACTGAAATGTTTTGACTCAATACACTTTTACTCAGAGTAAAAGGATATGGCACCACTCTTGCCTTTCCAAAAAAGAGGCTTTAGATACTTTTTTTAACGGGAAGAAATGTGGTCTTTGTTTTCTGTCCAGCAATGTTTACTTCATATTTTACTCAAGCTGTATCCCTTCATGCAGAAAACACAGCACATTAAGAAGCTATTTTAATTCTCGTAACTATAAGGATTATTAATTTTTTCATTTACGTCTAAGCAAGTACTCTACCTGCCTTGAGTCAACTGACCGAGAAAGACGTTCTGGTCCATCAGGTCAATGATTCCTGAATTAAAGTCTCTGACAAGTATAGCCAAGACAGATAGAACTCTTATTGTCAGCTGGGGGAAGAAGGCACCTTAAACTCCCTCCTACAGGTCTGGGTATGCGTTTACCAGATTATACATATGTGAGGCAGACACTCTGTTAAGCAAAACATTTTGAAATAAAATTCCAATAAAAGCTCTATTTTCTCAGTGCAGAACTTCCAGATTTGCTTTCAGCCAAGATCTACCTTCTCAATGGAACATGCAAATGTTACAGGCTGCATTGTAGTTGTCTTGACATCGATTGATATGAAAAGGAAGATTGTCATTGACTTGGACAAGATTACAGGCTGAAACTCACTATTTGCTTGATTTAATCTTCCCCCTTATGTTTTCTTACTCTTTATTTAATCATTTAACCTCAACGTGCTTTGTATTTAGTACAGATTCTTATGTTGTCTGTGTATATCTTTGCTTATGGTTTGGCACTTAAAAACTTTGCATATCCTTGACTAGTTCATACAATAGTTTTCAATAAATAGTTTTCAACTCTTTCCAAATATGGAAATTTGGAATTTGTTCCAAATGGACAAGTAGTAATATTCACAATAATAACTTGGATTTCTCTGAAGGTGTTATGGCTTGTCCATGTTTCGTATAAATAAGTACCAACAAAGATAATTGAAGAAACTTTGGTAGAATAGTGTCTGTGGGTAATAGTTTTATACCTTGCTAAGCATCTAATCACAAGATGCTTTTTCATTGTTTATCCAGCTCTGTGTGGATGATCAAATATAATTTTGTCATAATTTTCAAATTCATTAACAATATTTTTGGTAGTGAATTCTTGTTTATAAACACCTCTTTCTCATGCAGTTATTTTAAGAACATGTTTAATACATATTTTATATATTTATTTTCCAGCAACAGCTGGAAATGAATGTGAAAATTATGCTTGACCAAGAAAACATCGATACTAAAGCTGTTTTCAAGCAGGACAGTGGAAACAAGCTGCCACTTATACCTGAGAAAAAAACTGCTCCAGTAAGTAGCTTATTGTCTGATTTTTTTAATCTATATTGACTCTATACTATTAAGGTTATGCATATCTGAGCTAAATAAATCTATTTTAAATGACAATACCTTACAATTTTCTATTTTTTAACTTCATATCTAACAATTAAAATGTTTTGTGTGGCAATATTGGGGAAGACAAACCTGTAGCACAATAGGTTTAAGTAACAAGACTCCAGTCCTGCAAGCAGACATGGGAATGTGCATAGTGAGTAATCTCAGTAAAATTAGTGAGGGAAGGTAAGTGAACTGGAGTTTGTGGAATTTAAGATGCAATCCAAAAATCAAGGAAGAAGTAAAAAGGCTTTCAACCCTGTTGGCCCTGAGAAACAGTGGGCTTTGGATCATTCATTACATGGCAGTTTTCTAACAAGAAATGACTGCGTTCCATTTTCAAATGCCAAGAGGATTCCTATGAACTAGTGAAAAATGTTAGTACTTTCTTTTGATGCTGCTTTTGTTTGGCATTTAGAAAGCAATCCTAACATGAGAAATTGATGTCACTGAGTCAGAAAAATAGGGATTACACAAAGCATCAGAGTGCTAGGGTAACTGTGTGATTTCAGGTGACGTTTCCCTTGTTTTCCTGACAAGGTTTGGGGAGGATTGTTGTCCCATCCTGCTTCTTAGCCTGCTGCCTGGAGCGCTCGCTTTGGAGCATGAGGGACTGATTCAGATGCCTCCTTTGCATAGGGAGATAATTCCATGTCTTGCAAGCCCTGCAGTGTCCTCACAGTCCCCCTGCCAGGTATTCTGTCAAGCTGTAGCCCTTAGTACAAAGCAATTATCTCTTGAAACCTAGACTGAGGATTTCCTGCAATGCAGTGATGAAGATTGCCCTGACCAGTGGCCATCAAATCACCTTCTCTCTGGGCTGAGAATATTCGGTTGTGTAAGGTTAAATTTTGAGTCCCAAATTTCTGATATGCATCTGCTTTTTATCTTAAGCAAATAAATGTGAAGATGACATTTTCTACAAAGTATGCTTAAAAAAATAGTAGGCACAGACATCCCTCCAAAGATCAGTTGTGCTCACAATTTTAGCATAGCATTGTGGTGCACATGAAAGAATATACCCAGTGGTCTGGGTATATGACACTCTTCTACAATTGAATTTATGTAATAGAAGCATTTATGCAGCAAGCTCAGGGCCATAAGAGGCATTCTAGGGTGTTTGGTTTTAAACAAGATAAGCAGGATCTGTGAATGGTGCAGTTGTGAGCTGCCACTTATAAAAAATGATTTTTTGAAAGCTGTTGCCCAGACTAAGAGGTGATTTGTCTAACCCTGTGATATGGAGTTAATTAGAAAAAAGCATCATGGCTAATAGCTTTTTGAACCACTCTATAACACTTGCAGAGAGGAAGATTATACCACTGCGGAGAGCCATGTGTTTTACCACTCTCACTCAAACATATCCTGATCAGAGAACTTCTTAATGCTGACTTAAATTACAAACATTTAGTGTAAATTAGTCAAGCTCTCTGATACATATTTACAGTTGTTAAGAAATTGTTTATGATAAGGAGATGGCCAGAATAACCAAGTAGGTGTTTTACATATTTATTTTATTGTTCTTCTCCTGCCTTATTGAAGTAGAAGCTTTTCAGGAGTTTTGGAATCTGATGGAACAATCTGATTTGAAATGTTCTAACTTAATTTCATTTGAAAGTAGATTTGTAAAATCCACTGAGACTGAATGGAATTATTTTTGGTGAAGATGACCTATACCAGCAATCCCTGTCATAATGGATATAGATCAACATTAATAGCTAAAAAAGAAGGTAGTTGCAGGTCTAAAATTGTATGGTTTCTAGGTCTGGAAGAAAATAGCAATTATGCTTGGTGCAAGAAGGTATCTACTATTTACCCTGCTTTTTCTAATCAACCATTAGAGGGCAATATTTCTACACATGCATGTGTGCATACATGTATATCCACGTACGTACCCTCCATAAGAACAAAAACCCTATGGCTGGTTTGCCAAAAGTCAATGGCACAAGAAATCTCTTTGCAATAAATGACAAACTAATCACTTAATTAAGAGCTTCTAGTTTCTTTCCAATAACTTCAGCATCTAAGCTCTCCAAGAGCATATAAAGCATGACAATTAAAACCAAACTTTTTTTGAGTAACTAAAAAAATCCATATCATTTTTTTGCCAATGTGTCATTTGAGTCGTTTGAAAAAGTACTTTAAAACTTAACAAAGGCTTCACTTGTGCATGAACAATTGCTGTATTTCTTGTTCTTTCAGTGTGAGAAGGCTGCTCATACTGGATTTCCTAACAGAAACTAGGAACAATTAATTATGCAGTAGCTATTGCCCTTTTGAACTTCTTTGGTTTTGTTTTTTGGTCAGCACTAATACTTCATCCTCGGGAGCATCTGTAGTTATCTTCAAATTAGGGATGTAGTTTCATTTGAAGCAACATGAGCCGACTGAGCATGGCTTGATTTTTTTTTTTTTTGACTATATCTGGATAACAAATGAAAAATAACTATGTAACTATTAAATATGTGCACTTCCCATGGAGTATCAAACAAAACAAACGGTAATCTGAATTGCAGCAAAAATAATTCTGACTAACTGCTGCAACTGAGAAAAGATTCACAGCTCTGCCTTTTATTTTTGTAGGACTGCTGTTCTTTTATAGAATTATACTGGCACTTTTTGGTCCCTGTTTTCATATAAGTATATATTATAATGTAAACTTAGGAAGCTTTTAATTTATTCATGAGGTAGAATTTAATATGGTGATGATTTCTAGCCATTATGAGCTGCGTCTTATATAGAGTGGCTGTAGAGATGGCAGTGATTGTGTTTCTGGTTTGTGTGGGTTTGTTTGCCTGTTTTTCTTGTTGTTTTTTTAATACTTATTCCAGTGCCACCATTCTGATCATATCCTTAGATACTCCTTCTTCACTCAGCATTTTCACCACATTAATCACTAATGCTTATCACTGAAAGTCTATTCATTTCCCAAACTATAAAGCAGAGTAATCTCATTTCAAATGCTTAGAAGTTGTAGATGAAAAAGACTGGGGTTTTTTTTTGATCCTGAAAACTTGATTGTGTTTTAAGCCCATGCATATGGCTATAATTACAGTCAAAGCATAATTTGGCATTGATAACAGAAAGAGACTTAAACAAATTGATGCTGCGCTGCAGTAATTCAAAGCAAGCTTGTTGCATTCCTGTTATGCTATGCTACCATAATAAGCGGCACAGTGAATTAATAAAACTTGTCACTAAAAATAAAGAGGGTAATAATTGGTGAGATAGAGTTAACTTAACAGATGACTATAGTCAGCATCCTTTCAACCTAGAAATGGGAATGTGAAGGTCACCCCCATCTCAGATGACAAACGTAGGACGTTTTGTTGGTAAACAAATTAATCTTTCGAAAAGGTCACCATTTGTTTTAAGTTTTTATCCAGTTCTTGTCATCTGGAATTGGAGCCAGGCTGTCATGCTGCTAGGTAGGGGTGCAGCCGCCGCGGCTTCCCTCCGTATCAGCATTCCTGGAGCCGCCGCGGCGCCTGCTTGCGATGCCATGGGCTGCTGCCTTACAGCTGTCCCCGTGCGAGAACGCAGCCCAGCCCTGAATCCCAATAAGATGGGCTGCCTTTCCTGCCTTGTCTACGCTGGCCCTTTGCCCACAAGTAAAATGTATTGTAGTTCCAGCCAGCAATTATCTTCCTTACTTCCTTCTGTGCTGCTTCTGTTCCCTCTTTCAGAAAACAGATGTGGCGTTCACCGAAGTTCTGCGTCTATTCTCTTCTGCACCTGCTATGGCAGGGCTTTGATAGAGGTAAATTCCTGGGAAAGCTAACAGTAAGCCATCATATCTAACTTCCATGGCAGCTTAAAGGAGTAAAACTTCATTTTTTTTTCAAATATATCCAAAGTTAATTATTTCAGAGTCATCTCTGGTTAGTCTGAAGGCTTTAAAGTACATAAAAATAATATATTAGCTATGAGAAAATGCTTAGTTGCTCTGTATTTAAGGTTATATATTGGATTTTCCATTTAAATCAGGATTTCTTTTAGCTTTTTTTTTTTTTTTTTAAAGGAAAATAGTATGTATTAATAGTGCTATTGCATCTAATGGAATGTTAATCTTTAGGTAGGCAAAATACTGGAATGTGCAAATTGAAATAAGGAGGACAAACTTGCATTTTCTATCTAGTTTTCCTACTCAACATCTGCTTGAATAAGAACAGCCATAAGACAGCCATTTTTAGAAACCGTTATTTGAATTTCTTAAAGATTTACATCCTGTTGCCATTCAGGTTCTTGCCAACACCTCCCTGTGTTGTCATCATGCTGGATTTTTAACAGGCTCCATCCTGCTCTCTTATGCTTAACAAGACTTCTTGGAAACAGCTGTAAAATCATTCTTGTCTTTCCATTGTGGTATGTTTTCCCCTTCCTTTTCTAGGGATTACCAATTCTGTATAACAAATCTTGGTAAAACTTTTGAGAAAATCAATATTTTGAGAATACCAGTTGGAGATTATTGTCAAGTGTCAGATCACTGGGTTATATGTCTTTTCCACCTTGCTGTCGAGCTTGTGGTTTTCTGATATACCTTATCTAGCTATTGTTTTGCAGTTTATCGACATTAATAGAATCATCTGTGGTAAAACTACTTTTTTCCATATTTAATACTAAGCTATATATTCTTTTGGAGGAGGAGCATATTTATAAATAAATAAAAGTTGTTCTAGGTAAATATTCCTGCCTAGGTAAAAAGAAAACAAATAAACTCATGGCAAAATCCCTTTGGTGTTGCAACAAATACTCTATTTAAAATGAAACAAAAAGAAAAAAATCAACCAGGAGAGGTTTATCCACAGGAGAAGAACATGTTAGAAAGGGTAATGGAATTGTTTTTCTTATATCCAGGGTTAATTACACTCAGAAGTGCTTGAGATGAAAAAAGTTTTTCACACACTCCAGCTATTACAGAGTTTTAGCCTGTGCTGCAGGGGAATTGCTCCCTTCCAGCCATCTAAATCTTGTACTTGAGAAGCATCCACCACGAGCAAGCACACTGTGTGCTGCCTTAATAAAAATATACTTGGTAAATCATAATGTTTGTAACAAACTCCCTAAAAAACGTTATTCAGAAGAGAAAATGCCTCAAATTCCAATTGCCTCTTAGCAATGAGCACTGCATTACAGCTCTTTGACGGTTGGATTTGCAAGTGGAATGTTGCAGATTTGATGGTGGTTTTTTGCCTTATTTTTTCTGATTTTTCTACACTGCAGACTTCAAAATATTAGTTAGGAGGTGTCAATTCTAGAATATGCAATATTAAATTTACTGGCTCTTGTATTTATACCACAAAAGCTGTAGGTGTAAGCTTAAACTGCTCTGAGATAGCCAGATGGACAACGATAGAGAACCTTTTAGGAAGAATAAGTTGTTACATTTTTATTTTGCTTTCATTTTTCATTGAAGTCCTCAAGTCATTAAACAGAATTAATGTGGTAAAATAGGATGCTTAAAGAATATAGAGGAGGGATGTACAAGTCAGAGGGAATTCTTGTACCTAATAATTTGGAGTCACTTCCCTTATGCTGCCCACATTATGTAATTTACTTAATCACAGTGGCTTTGAGTGGGTAAATGCTTAGTTTAGAATCCTCTTCCCCCCTAAAAAGCTTCCTCTGACTTTTTTTTGTCTAATATGTGCCATGTAGCTTATAGCAATTGAAGAATACAGCAAAGAAGAAATCAGTGTCTTCAGTAAAAATAAATATAAAACCTGTAGGCTGCTTCTGAACTTGTACACTGGACCTGAGCTGCTTTCCTTTACAGTCTGTGTGGTTTGTATGGACACGAGTGTAACACATTCTTCTTGCAGTGCTGCTTTTTGTCCCCAAACTCCTGGGATGTAAAGTAGGGTAAAATGAGCCAATAGTGTAATCAACTGATACTACAGCAATAGCCTCTAAATGGAGTCACCATTTAATTAAAATTTCATTATTTTTGTATTTTTGCTGTGTCCTCAGTAAAGTGCTGGACCTGAGAATGAGTAGGAAACTGGTTTATTGTTCCCTTTCCTTGCTATGTGCTGGCTGGTGTAAAGTTAATCTTTGTTATGTGCTTATTGCCACTTTCTGGCAACGCAAGGACATGAAGATTCATACGTCTAGATCCCTTAAAGCATAATGCTCCATAATGGCCATAACTACAATAAGCGCCTGTGATTTCTTTGAGAGACTCTGTTATGATAAAGCCTGCATATTTTCTATATCCCTAATGTCTTTTTTTGTGGACAGTGTTATTACAGAAATTTGTAGGAAAAAGTTAGCATAGTTTATGCTGATCTATTCCATTTTCCTGATAGAATTACAAGCAATTCTTTGGAATTGCCTCCCCCTTTTTATGAAGTTGATGGCTGATGTTATTTACTAATTACGAAACAATAGTGCTCAAAGATCCAAGTCATGGCCTAGGTCCATTCTACTAAAAGCTGTACCCAAGTATAATAATGATTAAAACTTAGTATTTTAAACCAGAAAGTTCCAATTTGCCTTATAAAGGAGAGAAGTATTGTTTATCTTTTACAGATCTATCAATATTCTTTAGCTTTCAGGTTTTACGTGCTTAATATTTTAAACTATTTTGTCGTTCATAAAGAAATAACTTTTAACAAGACAAATCAAGGAGCTGGTCAGCACATGGTATTAGGGTGTCTTTTATAGAGCTCAGCAGTGGCCTCCAATATAGGAATTTCTCCTATTAGACTAGTAAAATAGCTGGTAGCCTATGGTTACCTACAGAAAAATGCCCCATTTTACTGTTGAATTTCATGGGCGGTAATCAAATTGTGATTTGTTCTTTTCCCTGTATATTCTCTATATATGGGATGATATTCTTAATAAGGGTGTAATGTTACTATCCAGAGTCAAATTTGTCACTGCTTCAGTTCCTGGCACTTAAAACATGAGGTTTGCTTGGGAGAGTAAGGAAGTTTAATCCCTACATTAGCACAGCTAGTGTGGCGCGTGTTTCCCCATCATGTTAACAGGCCATGGCAGTATTGTAACTAAAGAGCATTTAAGAGGATTTAAACTTCAGAAGTCTATGATACTTATTGTGCACAGTTGCATATATCTTAATTGTATTAATATTATTCCTAGTGAAGATTTATTTACACATTTGAAAGTGCATTCTTGCTTCCTGGTGCCTGTTTGTGCATGTGTGTCAAGGGCTGCTCTGTCAAGAAATACAATATTTACGCTTTACTCATTAAAGCTGAGCAAACTTCTTGTGGTCCCTGTGAATAGCAGAAATCACAAGACATTGATTGGATGTAATTAACTTTATTTTAAATTACTAAACTAATGACAGTAGACAATACTGCAACATGTTCATAAGTAGTAAAATTGGTGCTTGTACTGCTATATTATTAAATCGTAATGAAACTATTCATAGCAGAAATTGTATTTATTATTTAGTATTCCTTAAGTAGAAAAGTTTGTCTTCTGCAAATTCAGAATTTCCGTTGTTTGTTAAAGGACAATTTTCTCTTTCCCTAGATGAATACTCAGAAGGTAGTGAAGGGTTGTACAGTTGGCAACCTTTGGGTTTTGCCTGCCTTTCACCACATGGATTCTCCTTTACCCCTTCTGGAAGATGATATAAAGAAAGGTGAGTGTGTTGTCAGACACCAGGTGTTTTAGAGAAGTGTTTTTGCTTGCTGTTTGGAGGATGTTTCTGGCAATTAGATTTTGTGGCACCTCAAAACCTGTAACAATTATGATCCCCAAAGGTAGAGGCCAGCTTCAAACCACTTACCACATACAGTAGAGATCATTAGGTCATAACATTGGGCATCAAGCACCTTTCTCCCAGAGCCAGTTACCTTGTGTTGTGCAGAGCTCAGCTTCCCCTATGAGGAATAACTACATGTGAGAGAGGATTCTTCACTAAATAAAATGGTCAAATTAAACAGCCATAATTAATATGTGGCTATTGCTCATTCAATCTTAATAAGATCTATACTTGGACTATTTTAACAACCAGTCCATAATCATTACTAGGTTATGGTTTACAAGAGTGGGTTCTCATACATTCTGTATATTAAATTGCTATTCTACAAGTCCTTATTCCTTCAGAATAGCACTGTTACAATATATTTTATGTATTTGTCAACATTTATAGGCAAAACTTACCTCCCTTTAATTTTATCATTGAAAGAAAATCACTGCTTTTTTATTAGTTTCAATTGGAATTGGAAGACTTTGACATGAATTTTTTCTTTGCAGTTACTTTATTCCATAACTAGAATATAAATGGAATATAAATGATTTGTTCGATAACATCATCACCTTCTAGGTATTCTGAGCCTGACTGAAAGGAGACTTATCCCTCCAGCAGCAAAGATAACCCTGCAGTCATCTCCTGTTGTGGCTAAACCAGCTCCTCTGCATGAATTTCACGAGCAGCACAAGAAGTCAGTTGTAGGTGAGAGCAAAGGGATGATAACAACCATCCACTGCATGTGCAACTTCACTTTCACCCTCTCTTATCTCCCAAGAGGGCAGCTGGCTGATGAATTCTTGGTCAAACTCTAAATTGTGCTAAATACATCAAGGCGTGCATAAGGCTCCTGTATCTCCCATTTGAATGGAAGGTAAATTCCCAAATACCTGGGAGGATTTGGTTTCTGTTCACTCTGAAAATCCTGGTCAGTTCCTAGGTGAATGTTGTACGTTTTTAAGCATCTAAATCTGAAGATTTGGCCATTAGGCTAAAGCCATGGTTAGTGCAGACCACTGCAAACATGACTTGGAGCAGCTGATCCAGAATCTCTCTGCCAGCGTTACTATATGAGACTCCTAATAAGTGAATCTGCTCTGTGTAACACTAGTCTGGGCTGCTGCAAACTCTACTCAAAGCTGTTTACTGTTTTGGCTGCTTAAGGCTCCTCTGGTATGGATGGGAGGGTGAGCCAGATGAGCAGAGGGTCTAATAGCAACAGATTTTGAAGGTCTTATAATGAAAAGGAGTGGTTGAAAAATAAAATTGTGTCTGAAATAGCACGGTGTAAAAGCATTAATACTCTTACACTGTTATCCTGGACATACTGTTGTCTGAACTTTAGAATGTTGTATATTAACATTGTGACTTGTTTTCCTGTAGCCTAATCTCAGTCTTGATAATACCAACCTGTTAGCCTTATGGCCACCCAATATCATTCCTCAATTATTTTAGCAATGGCTTCTGAAAATTGCAACCCCCTTGGGTATGAGAATAAACTGAAGTATCCCAGTACCTAGTGGTAGATGGAGTATCTTTCTGATGTTATTACTTCGTTTCTTTTAGCAAAGAAATCTGTGCTGCATTTTTTCCATTGGTGCAGGAGAGATTAGTAAAGTGGACCCCAAGAATACAGCCATTTCCACCTTTCCAAAATCAAAGAAAGCCCTTGATGACACATGTTCCTCTACCAAAGATCACACTGCACCAGCTCCACCCAGGAAATCATCAACCACTTGGAGACATCCAGCTCAGCAGCTGGAATCTGAACTGCAGGCTCCTTATCAACCTCAGGTATTCAGACAGGGAGGATTATGAGAGGTTTTTATTCATGTTTTTTAAATTGTATTTGCTGGGTGTGTCTTGGGAAATTATTGTATCATTGAATCGGTACAGGAGGGTTTAAACTAAAGTAACAGTAAATAGTAAATATTGCAGTAAATAGGAAACATTTTCTATATTGCTAGTCTCTACTTTCTGCTACCCAAAGCTGACTGCTTTTTTCACACAATCTTAGAAAAATGGGTCTGAAAAGGATCTTATGAGGTTATCTAGACCTCCAGGCAGAATTACCTGTGCTGTGATATTGCTGACAGATGTTTTTCTAACCTGTTCTGAAAACTTCCAACAATAGTGACTCCACAGTCTCCATAGGCCATCTGTTCTAGTGCCTTCCTAACTGTCTTTACTGTTAAAAAGAGTTTTTTAATGTCTCATTCAAATCTCCCTCACTGCAGTTAAGCAACTGTAGTGTTTTCCTTTTACAGAAGATTATAGGGAGATTTGACCTTGACTACTTAATGGTTCATGATTGCTCTCGATCTCTGTGCAAAAGGGACTTTTCTTTCCCTTTATGTCTAGCTGTAGTGTTACACAGCAGCCTGCCTGAATGTTCCACCAGATCTTTTCAGGCTGTCTGATTTCTGTGCTGTTGAGGAGAGCAGAGAAGGAAATCTGAAAACTGAAAATAAAACCAACTTGAGAAATGGAGATGGAAGGTCAATGAGTTTTTAATAATTCCGTAAAATAGTTTAAAAACAGTGCCCACCGATAGAAAACCAGAGCTAATGAGTTGCTGGCTACATTGGCTAGTGAAAAAGATTTGAGAACATTTCTGTTTCCAATGGCTCCTTTGTGCAATTAGTGTATTTCCATCAAAATATTCATAGTCTCTTGCACAACTTCTGAGGTATTTGTGTGGTGATGGGTTTTATGGTAAGTAGTGGTTGACTCTGTGGTTTTGATGTGCGTATATGTTAATGCTACTGCATTTCAGACACGTAAATTCCCACAGTTGTTGTGGTAAAGGGTAAAATGCAGTAATATGTCTTGACCACTCGTTTGCCATTGATGGTGATTACCCTTAGTCAATGGTTCTGCTTTTTCCACAGGCCCCAAGAGCATCTCCATGCCAGCCCTTAGGGAAAATACGCGTTGGGTGCAATATTGCTATTTGCAACGGCACTATAGACCAGAAGGACCCAGACTTTGTGGCGTTCAAGCAACGCTACTGTTTATCCTGGGGGAACATTGTCTTTTTCTTGGAACACACCGAGAAGCTCCTCAAGGACTACGCCGTGCCAAAGGCCACAATCAACTGCAAGAAGTTGGCAGAAGTCGCCTCCGACTTCGAGCTCAATGAGAATCCCACCAAAAACGACATTCTGTCCGTGATGAAGAATCAGTCGGTCGTGCAAGAGATCTTAAATCAACCCGGCCAAAGGTACAAAGGCCAAGGTGGGACTGAAGTGGCTGCTGCGAAGATCCAAGCGACGTGGCGCCGCTATTGGGCCCGAAAAGCCTACGTGCGTTTCAGGCGGCAGCAGTGGGCATCAGGTGTGATTGCCATTTCTTGGCTCTTGCACAGTCACATGGCACGTGTGAGAAAGACCCTGCAGGAATCGCGTCAGAGACACCTGGAGAATTTTTACATCAGGGCCAAGGTGTGCGGTGCGACCAGCTGTTACGGCAGCGCTTCTTTTCTAAACATCTCTTGCTTCAGTGATTGCAATAAGCTGTTTCCATTTTTTTCCCCCTTTAACCATACACTTGTCCGAGGATCGTATTTCATCCTTCATCAGCGATTCAGCCTTTGTGGCTGCAAAATCTGTTGCTGAGTTTCTACTGAAAATGTCCCTTCACTTTGGCTTCAGCAGTTCTGTCAGAAAATCAATGTTTTAACTGTGTTACCTTAGGTCCCTATATATACCTTGTGGCACTTAATTTGCTGAAAAAAAAATCCCTCTCTCGTCTACACTGCTGTCACCACTTTGTCAGAAAGTATTTAAGTTTGCAGACAGCCTCTTAATTAGTGCTCACAATTTCATTTATGTTTGCTTTCTTTTTTTTCATTCATATTCTGTTAATTAAGTGAGCAGCCTCTAATCTTCCCCTGCCAGTAGCTTCATGTAGCCACCTAATTAAATTAATTGGGGAAGATGTTTTAAGTATGTAATTAAATCAATTAATATAATTTATGCCTGGCTTAACTGTACAGTGGAAAAACAGCTGAAGTTTGACTAGATGAATCCACTACAGCTTCCTGTCACTGATCAATGCTCTTCTTGATTTTTAGCATCTGGCAGCCAACTGGAATCGCATCAGGACCTCCAGGAGGACTATTATCCATATCCCATCATTAGGTATAACACTTTTGCCTGCAAATCTATCAGCAACCTCTATTACCCACCACATTATGACTCCTTGATTGAGTTCAAGGAAGGCCCCTTGTTTTATTCAAATTGGTCTCGGCAGGAAAATGTTCTCGACATGATGAGAGTAATAACACAGGGCCCTCGCTCGAAACGGCGTTTAATTTGGGGATTAAGCAAATAAAGTCATTATGTGGGGGCCGCTATTCAGTGGAGAGGTGATTTGCTGTAATTTGCTTTCATCTGTATGAAATGAACTAAAAAGTTGTATTTTTCCCCCTGAAATAACAGATAATGTTTTCAGTCTTCTTTAATGATAGGAAAACATGGGCCTGTGTGTGTTGTTGCTGTTGCAGCAATAAGGCAGGATATTGCTTGTACACTGTTTTTAATCAAATGTGCAGTCAAAATGATAAGCTACATTCTCTGAAATTATTTAGTTCTAATTACGAGCAGATGGGATGCTTTATTTGCACCTAGGGCGCCTGAGCAAAAGGAAATGCTGTGTGAACAAGAATAATTAAGAAGTTGAATAGTGTTTTTTGCGCTTAAATAATCTGCAGTTTCATGTTAATTAGCACTAATGTAATTATTTAATTACATTTATGAATTGGGGAGCTTAAAAGCTGTTTTTTGCAAAGCAATGGCAAAATGTAGGTGTTTAGAAATTGCAGAATATGATTTCTTGGGAATTTCTAAAATACACCGATAAGCTCTTAAAACATGAAATCCTGTCAGAACGCTTGTGGGTTGATTTATGTGGTGCGCTTATATAGAAACTTAATTGATCCGAGCATTTTGTAAAATGAACCAGTTAAGACTCAAATTAATGAAAACTGTAAGTAAGTTTTAAACTGTCATTTTTGGAGCCCAAATAGCCTTTAATTTTGTGATTCTACTGACTGTTTAACAGAAGAAACATTTGATGAACACCTATTTTTAATTACACCTCTGTCTAAGTCTCATGTGAATGTGCTAGGTTAATCATAGGAATGAATTAAAATTTAAAGCAGAATTATTTAAAAATAATGTGTACATTCCAGTGCTCTGAAGGAAATCAAAACCAAAAGGAGAACATTTATACAAGAAAGCACAATTATTAAGCAGGTTTGTGAATTCAAAACTCAGCAGTGCTGTTGCACAACAGATGCTTTCAAAGCACAGTCAAAATGATCTAACAGAAGCAATTTACATCAGGATGGCCCTGGTACACTGATGGCTTTGTAAGATGCAGCAGAATTTCTAAATGTTTTGAAATCTTTTTCAATCTCTCAAGTGAATTCTAAAGCGGCAGGAAAAATCCACCTCGTGCAGCCCTTCCCCTGGCGCCAGCTCTGCAGCAAACGCCGGCGCGTCTGTATTGGAGGCTGCACTGCTCAAATGCAACTTTTTCCCTTAATGAAGAGAGAAAAAGATAAACTCGAGTGCAGATGTTTTCTCAGGAAACAGACTTCCCAATTTAAGCAAGGCATAGAGGAAATCTATAATGTCATCCAAGGCAGGGATTTGATGGTGCTATTTGGAAGAGGTATTCCTGCTTGTTTACAATAAATATATCAACTATATTGATAGTTGTGGCAGAGTTCATGCCTATGCATGATTTCTAACATGATAAACATTTTTTAAAAAATAATGTGGATATATAGCATTTTCCTTTGCAATATTAAAATGGAAGTGTTTCTGAGAAGCATCAGCATAAAATAAAATGACTAGAAATTAAACAGATTTGTTTTCTTAATTTTTAAAATGATTACTATTTAAAAATGGAAAATGTGAAAGCAAGCCTGGGAACTAAAATCTTTTTAAATATAAGAATAGAAATTATTTATTCTGCTCCTGCACATTGATCATTTTTAAAAAACTCTTGTAAAATTTAGGGGCAATTACTAGGACGCTTCCAGTTACAGCATCGAGTAGTTTGTTTTCAGGTATTTTCTATTTATGCTTTTGGTCTGTTGTATCTTGTGATTTCTTTTGGAGAGAGCTGCTATATCCTTAGCTATGATACTGAAACATGTTGCCTTCTTTTCTTTAGCCTTAAGGAACATCAGAATAACCAAGTGTAGTTGAATAGACTTGTAGGAGACCAGACAACCTGAGCAAATACCGTGTGTTTCGCAGTCTAAACATGCAAAATGTCAGCTGATTTCAGTGATATTTGATTTTTTTAAAGCACGAGTTATGGGTCATCATAAAAAATGTGTATAATTTACCAAATTGGGACAAAGTAGATGAGCATCAAGGGACAGCAGCTTGCCAATATGCTCTTTGGGATTCCTGTCTTTGCTCTTGTTAGCCAAAAGTGGAGCCTGAGACTCTCTGCTCAGGTTTCCTTGGCTTCTGCAATAAGGGCAAGTCCGAGTCTGGTTTTCCTCTCACACGGAGGAATTCCAATAAACTGAGCTACGCTCGTAACGGGGTTTTTCAGCATTTTTTCATTCTGAGAACAAGTTCAGCCTCATGTCGAGTTTCTGAAAATAATCTAGTGGAAGGGAAAGCGAAGGATCAAATTATACTGCTGTGAGGAACAAACGGTTCCATTTATTTCACCAAATCAGAAACTAGATTTTTTTATAAAAACCGTTTCAGTTATACTGGAGTGGGAAAAGTTAAGTGTTATTTATTAGACCTGTCCCGAGCACTGAGGGGGCCAAGGTGGCTGTGTCCTGGCCGGCGTGTTGTCCTCTTCCTCCTTCAAACCTTGGCCTCATCCTGCTACCTATTTCCAAAGGCGAGTTGGGAAATTGTTGTGGATTCTTTGCTGAGGGAAGATGCTTTGAGATGGGGAAAACTTGGGAACAAAATGGCAATTCAGGGGCATTAGGTCACACTGAGGTGGAAAGAGGATATAAGAGCAGACCCTGTGCCGTTAGTCCACATTTTAGACCAATGAGGAAGCTCAAAATGTTTGTGATCCGTAAACCAGCTGTCCACAGCAGAGCAGAAACGAAGGCCCAGGCTGTGCTGCTGATGGGTTGGAGAATGGGATCCATTCCCATCCATGGGATCACCACCATACGTGGCACTTATTCTGGGTTGGTTTTGTTTAAATTGCACAAAAATGGAGTATGAAGCCTTTACTGAGCAGTGGTGGTGACCTGCCAGGTAGGAACCAAGGGCAGGAAATACATCAGGTTTGGGGATTAATGCAGCTCCTCGTGTCACCTGGCAGGTGAACGAGCCGCAAGGAGGGAATATTCCTCTCCCTAGATCAAATGCACTCTTGTCAGTGGGAGCGAATATGCTGGTCACTGATATTTTATTAACTTATATTAGAAAAGTACATATGGTGGTTGGTATAATGCTGTAGGGTAGCTGCAGAGCCACCTGCAAGTTTTAATTTTTATTCCATAAATATCTTTTTCAAGTAATTATTCATTTTCCAAGTGCAGTTTGCATGTCATTTTCCTGCTCTTGTGAATTCCTTAAGAACAAATCTGTTCTCATGAGCGGTTGAGTGTGGAGAAATCAACTACTTCCCATGTTTGAAACTGGAAGCCTTTGGTGGTGTTAAGCAGCATTGCTGGGGGATAAAATCACTTTCTACAGTAGAGAAAAAAATAAAAAATGAAGCCCTGAGTCTTGAAATAATCAGAACAAGGTTTTCCAAAATACTGGAGTCCAACATTAGGTGTGACACAAAGCTCAGTATCTTCTGTCCTGATGTAATTCTGCAGGTACTTGCTGTGCTGCACTAGAGGAAATGTGCAAGTTTTAGGATAAATTACTCATAATTACCAGTCATTTCTCCTTTTTTATTATGTTTTTTCTCTCCTATGTGCAACGAGGCACTGCCACATGATCACAGTGTGCAAACTGATGGTTTGCAAGGGTTCTCCTTACAGCGAAGAGTTGCTTTGCCTGGAAGAACTATTATTGCTATCTTCTAGAATGAAAGCACTGAAATATTGAGCAACTTTCAATCAGACTAAGTTTTCCTGAGTTTCAGATGATTAGTCATGTGCAGACATATGGAAATGTTACATGTTTTTAACAAATCAGTCAAAAAATTGTCAGACACTTGAGTGTTCAGCTGAACTTGCTGTTGATTCAGTCACAGCTTGCACGATGTTTGTGTGCTTGTGTATACACACTGATTAACTTAGAATTAACTCACGTGAATATCTGCAGAATTAGAGATTCTAATTACAACGGTCACATCACTTGCAGCAGTCTCTTAAAATGCAAGTTTGCAATCAGTGTAACCTGCAAGCAGGAAATCCTGGCCACTCATTCAGCCTCTGTAGCAGAGTGAGCAGCTATCACGGAGACTTCTCCTTAATGAAATCTTGTTGTTGTCTTTTATCTGTGTGAAGGACAAAAGATACCACCATTCCACCAGGCTTCTCGCTTAATGATGATAACGTGGGTTTAAAAAAAATTAAAATATTCAAATGATTGTAGTTTTGAGTTATTCTAAGTCTGTAATGTTTACGTCTTTATTTAGAATTGTCACACAAGAATGATGTTACATCAATTCATTAATAAAATGAATTCATAAAAGTGATGTACTTTATGCAATACCACCTTTGGCATTTGAAATACTTTTATTACCTTTTTTTTTTTTTTTTAACCTAAAAAATATAGATTTCAAATATATGCCGAGGTTTTTGAAGAGGTTTGAGTTGGGCTTTGCTTGTTTTCCAGGGTATCCGCAGTGCATCCGTGAGCATATTCCCGATCTTGCTCTTCAGCAGAATTTGCAGATGGGAAGGCTGTGCGACATACTGGGTACGTTATGAGCTGGTGCCTGCCTGTGTTTTGATTGTTATTTACCCATATTTGTGAGTAAAAGCAAATGACTGATGGGCACTTTCTTGCTGTATTAATACTGCATATCAAACAGATATTCAGAAGTAATTTCTCAGAAGGAATTTATCTGCTCTGCCGTTTGCCTGCTGCCCAGATTGTTCATAAGAAGAACCTACTGCTTCTTTCTGCCTCTGTGTTAAAGTAAAGCTGCAGGCAGCTTGGAGCAAGCCAAAGTGCTTGGAGTCCTACAAAATTAGGTAGCTAATTCTGCTCTGAGCATTCAGCCTCATATGGGGAGAAAGATGCGCTGGAAAAGAGTGAGCTCTTATTTAAATCATTTTTTTAATTAGCAGATGAGGCAAGTGATATATATTAAAAAGTTTTTACTCGAATGACAGTCCTCTTCCAAGCAAAGCAACGAAGAATATTGTTTGTCAATGACCAACTTCATTGGCTCCCTGGAATGACATACTTTGCATGATTCATATATATTTCAGTATCATTATTATTTTATAAATGCCATTTAGTAAGTTTGTAACAAAAAATGTATTAGATGTAGAAATTTACAGTTGCCTAAAATAATAATGTAATTGCTTTTATATATTATCTGGGCGGTAATATTGTTTTTCCATAGCACAGTTTTATTTTTTCAATTTTTTAACATAGTGTTATTTTTGTAATCTCTAGAATGATATTTAGATACTTAAAGGGACAAAGTCAACACATTATGCAGGCATTTTTTCCTCACCTTTAAATCTCTGAATGTGAAAACTGCTTCCACTGTAGAATATAAGCCAGATCACAAGTAAAGGTACAAACTAGTCAATGATTAACTAGGTTATTAACTACATCGCATTTTACCTGTGTCTGGCCGAAGGACATCAGCATTTACCATACAGGTTTTCTTTTTCTTTGCAAGTATTTCCCTGCTTGATGTGACCTGCTGCTATTTAATCTGTCTGCAGAGCCCCACTGTGTCCAAAACAGTCTTCTGTACCTCTTTATAGGGTAGTGCTACCATAGTAAACTGTTTTGCAGCATTTAATTCAGCAAATTCACCTGGTTTACCAGTTTTTGACAGTGTTTTCAGCATTACAGCTAACAGGACTGAGTAAGCTTTTTGTTCCCTCACTGGTAAATTTTCAAGCTGATTTTGCAAGTCTGAGTAAAATGCGATCTTTAATATTGACTAAAGATCTAGCGGAGTGTTTAAGTGTTTTTAAAAGTTGTTCCGTGCTGATCTGTGTAACGTAAAGGCTCCACCAAGGCTGGGGCATGGGGCTGGTTGTCAGAGGCTGCAATGCTTTAGTCAAAGTTCTTGCCTAATGTTTCCAGTGTGGGTTATTTTCCTGCAAAACAAAGTGAGCCAGGAGGTTATCCCAATCCTTTTACTGTCGGGATCAGGTTTTCCTTATTCCAGTGCTTGCTTTGCTTCTGATTCATTCCCATTTAAAACCATTTGTCCCTGGCACTTTCAGAGCTTTTATTCCTGTGCCCAGTGAAGACAATGGAAGATTTCCTACTGATTTTGGCAGGAGCTGGATCAAAATCTAGGAGGGCTTTTGGCAGCACGTTCTGTTGATATTGCAAGGCCAATTAATTCATTAGCTCATGTATTAACTTTCTTATTTTAGAAGAACCTGGTGGTTTAAACTTTCCAAAATGACATATATTAATGCTTTTCACTTTCTCCCCTCTAAGTGTTTGTGTATACACTGCCTTCCAGCCTAAGTTTTCACATGCAAAAAAGCAGATTCTCGCACTGTGGTATTTAAGTAGCTAATCTGCACACTCACATGCTCAGCAATGGTTATTAATGATATCCTACCGTGAGCTTTTATGTGGACAGGACAAGAATAGGATCAGGCCATGCAAAATCAAGGCAGAGTATGAAATTGCAATTTCATCAGCTTTCTAAACTTAATAGCTTAGTTTTATAATTTACTGGAGTTAATGGGATATATTTTTAAAGCAGTGCACAATTCCCATTGATGTTAATGCGAGTCGCGCGGCTAAATCCCCCTGCAACCCTTTGAAAAATCTGCCCCCAGTATGTTCTGCAGATTGAATTCTGAAAACTAGCTATTTCTTTGGGTTGCTGACCTGTGTTTGGAGAAATGCTGAAGCACAGGAAAAGCAGTTAAACCAGGAAGATTTGGGAATTAGCGATCCCATTTTTATTTTCCGTGTTCCGAGGAAGCTGTTTGCGAGCACATGCTGAGGGATGATCGGATCGCTGTTCTGAATGGAGCCCACCTTTCTCCCAGTAATGAACATTGTGCCCCTTTGTTTTAGATGCCAACGTGGACGTCATCTACATCTGCCCCCTTCATCTGAGCGAGGAGTTACTGCAGTATTACAATAAACTCCTGGGTCTGCGGGCAGCTGTTAGATCTGGGAACCCTGAGGACACGGGTGACCTGCAGGACAGGTTCAAAATTCTCACCCCTGAAGCTATAAACAGCTTCCCTGTGAGTTTGTCTTCTAATTACTACAGCTTGAGGGATGCAGTAAAATTAAATTGGAAATTTTATAACTTGTAACGCTCTGGTACACATCAGTGAAATATTATTGCAAGTTTAAGAGCTTTACTGATTAGACTACTAGTTAGAGCACTGGAAATAAATATCCCACTTTAGCTTTATAGACTTAGTTGAGAGAGTCCTATATTAGCTACCTATAGACCACTGTCCATTCCTAGTATATGTTTGGGACTGTGAACCTGATAGATTTATATCTCTAAGCAAATCACAGCAATAAACGATCTTAATACTCAAACTTTATCTCTGGGCAGCCCAGCATCCCGTCATTCATGTGTTTGTAGTGTTTGTTGCAAGGAAATTCAGAGCTTCTTAAAGAACAGAATTTGAAACAACTACAAAAATACAGAAATATTAGTTCTCAGCCTATCAAGCCAATTTTTAATCCACATACTGGAAACAGTCTAAAAAAAGACTTAAACTGCCATATGCTATTACAGTAGTTCTGAAAATACTGCAATGCAGTGAAGCTCCTACACAGTGAAGAGTTATATATTGGAAATATTAAATCCACAATATCTTAGCTGAGATTTGACCTTTATGAAATTTTGTGATAAATTTTCTCTCCAGTGTCTATATGCAGAGCCCTACTCCTGTTTTCAAAATATATCCCTCTCCTAGGCATTTTCATAAAGAAGTATTTGTATCATGATTTGTACAGTAATTTGATTGAAATTAATGGCTTCAGAAGGTTAAAAAAGAAGAAAAAAAGCTTTTTCTATTTAGTAAATCTGTTGCTTCTGAAGTGTAGCTCTGTATTAGCGTGCTGTTCAGGAACTACTGAGTCAGAGCTGTCTGTTAGTTTTGCCATAGTTAAGACTGTGCGACTTTCTACATATGTAGGTCTCTAAAGTTAGAGATAAATCATCAGAATGATCCTGTGTGTGTTTTAGGGGCTGGCTTTGCTTTAGTTTAAGCCTTTTATCTGGACATCGGAAACTTGCTGACATTGCATGCACCTGTGCTGAGCCAAAACTTGGCCCTTTATATTGTAAATTACATTACTTAGTCGATAAATCCTTGATACAGGAATGTGGTTTTTGGTTGGTTTGTTTTTCTTTTTTCCTTTTTTTTTCCCCCCATTGAACTTTGGCAATTTTAGCTTTTTTCCTCTGGATACTAGCTCGTTTCTCCAGTACTGTTCTCTGGTACAGTATAAAGAGCCTTCTAAGTAAAACATACCAAAAAATCCTAAAGCCTTCATTTTAGACAGACATGCTAACCAGGAATAGAAGATGCACTTAGCAACTGATTTTTGGTCACAGTGGTTTGGATGAAATATTTTCCATGTAAAAGCAGACCATTTTTAGACATTACAATTTCTGTTGAAACATTTCAGACACTAACATGTCCTATATGTATAAGATATCTTTTGTGTGTGGAAGAATCTCTGCTCTTTACTTATGGAGCAGTTTTGTCCATCGTGGTGCAGCTGATGTTCAGCTTTCCTGGTCTCAAGGGCTTTTTGAAAAAGCAACAGGCTTGAGAGCCAAGAACTTGCCTTTTGGCCACGAATGGTCCTTCCTCAGATCTTCTGCTCCTGCCTGCTTCCACTGAGAGTGTTTTCACGAGCAAAGGACGCACAAAGCAGGAATGAACTGGATTTTACAGCCTGCTTCCCGCACTCCTTAATTAACTGTAAAATCCGTCATTGGGAGAGACAAAGCAAATCTCCCTACAGCTCCGCTCGTGCCCCCGGGGAGCGAGTGACCCGGGCTGGGAATTGATCCCGTCCTCCTTAGGCCGAGCTCTGGGGTAAGACCAGCTCCTGCTTATAACAGGGACAGCGTCTGCATAACCCAGCACAGAGACAGGACTCGAGGCCGCTTTTCCTACCTTTTCTCCTGAAGCTTCAGGGACTCCCTTTTCACGTGTAGCTCAGATGTCCTGCAGTGTGTCCGACTCCTTCACAGAGGGACCTGGGTACTTTTTTTGGCACAAAAGGCACTGAGGAAGAGACAAAAGAGATTCTTTTTGCCCACTTGAAGGAGCTTCTCCATCTCTGATTCACCCTCATCCCCATCCATGAAACAGGATCAGGACTTGAGTCGCTGTGGAGGAGCACTCAGGATACCAAAGGAAACTATTCTGTGTTTCCCAATCCTGGAAATTCCTAACAAATTCATTATTTAAGCTACCCTGAGAACTAATGTGTTTTTTTAGGGTCTAGATTAGATGCAATCTCAATGTAAAGAAGAGTTTTGTTATGATTTGTTTGTGGCAATCTTTTGCAATGGGCATCTCTTGTAATATCCATAATATCCATCGCTGTCTGATCCAGTGCACCTCTATACCCACACAAAAACGTATCTGGGTCATCTGCAAATGATGCATAACGTGTTGTAGCAAATATTGCTGAGATTTGACCTGCTGTGAGTCATGTCCTTAGTTTTAATATACGGGTTATGGCCTCTCTGAGCAACTTGTCCAGCAATAGACTTTTTTTAAAGAAAAAAAAATTGTAAAAGCTTCTAAAAAGTTGAAACACCCGTACTTTAAACAACAAAATGCTCCTCTCCCTTCCCCGAGGCCTCTGCAGCTGAGTGTACAGTAGCATTCAGACCTACTGTATAATGGAAATGTATATCCCCAGTAATTTAATGTGATCAGTGAAAGGTTTTGTAAATCAAAGTGTTTTATTCTCAGGGAATCACTTAAAATACTGCTGAGCTATATGGTGAAATACGTTCCCTGCTATAGGGGTTTTTCTTCATTTTTCCTATTGATTTTTAGACGCTTTAGAGTTAAACCGTGCCAGCAGTGTTGCTGAGATGAATCACTGTTATCCAAAGGCCACCAGCTTCTTTGCCGACTGACAGAAGGATAATTCCGCATGGATCAAATAAATACAGATGTGTAGTAATTAGTTCTATTCCCAGAGAGCCCATTTCCAACACACTAAAGATGTGCACGATTATGGAGCCTCACCCCAACAGCTTTTATCAATTTAAACTGCTAAGCTACAGGATAGGTCATAACCCAGCCTGCTATTAATAATGTATTTATTGTGTGCAACATTATAAATTAGGTTTATGGAATAGAAAAGAACACCTTTTAACAAGAATAATGTTGTCTTTATACAGAGCCATCACATGTGTCTCTCCACGCAGCTGATGTACAGCCCCAAGACGATCCAAAAAATAAAAATCCTCATCCGGAGCAGGGATGCCTACGTGGTCGGAGGGGTGCCCCACCGCGATGACTTGGCAGTGGCTGACATGTTAAACGTGCCTATATTGGGCCCGGTGCCAGAAGTCGCTCACCTCTACGGCAGCAAGTCGGGAAGCAAACGCATCTTCAGCAGCGCCCGCGTGCCGACCCCTCCGGGAGAATCCGACATCTACAGCGAGGAGCAGGTGAGCAGGACGTGGCAGCAAACGGGCTTGTTTTCACCAGCTGCCACGCAGATTGTGCTCTGTTACCTGTAGGATTGTAAAACTGCCTTGATTAGGCTGTTTAAATCATGAATGAGGTTCCTTCTTTTTTTATTCTGTTTTGTCTCACCAATCAAAAGGAATCCATATCCTAATCAAGGAGTTAGCCAATTGCTCTGGCGTTCCTCAGGTTCTTCCCTGAGGATACACAGGGCCCTTTGGTCTAGTTGCTTCACGCAGTTTGTGTTGTGGAGCCACGGAGGAAGTCACGGCCTCAAAGAAATGGAGTTTCACCCCTGAAAATACAACAGGGATTCCTGGGAAGCGACGTGTTTGATGAAAGGGAAATTTCACACGTTTAGGAAAGCAGCTTCTTCAAATTCAGGTTCACTGAGCATATCTCCAACTGAAATTTTACCTTGTATTTAGCTTTTCATTACTAAATTCACCGGTATTGTTAGCATGAGCCATGGGGAAAAAATAAAAATATTACTAAACTCTGATTTTTAATAGCAATAAGAAGGCACAAGAGTTTTCTATAGCGTATTCGTTTCACATATATGATTGTTTTGCATTCAGAGGCTCAATGTGTCATTCTGTAAGCTAATACTGCAATTTGCAATGATATGTCTAAAGATGATCTATTGGGTGGATTTTTTTAAGTATTTTTTATAGCAGTGCTGCAACTAATACAGGCAAATACTCAGGGCAATTATTTCTAAGCATTCCGAGTGCCTAGAGAGAGATTTTTTTTTACATTGCTTTGCTTTTTATTAATCACTTTTAGCACTGAAAATAATCTCAAATATACAAATGTATTGCAACCTCCATAGTAGGAATGAACAAATACATGATCAATGATCTGAAAAACAACAAACTTTCGATTTGTTGTTAAATAATTTATATGAATCTAATACTTTTGATTCATACAGCTGCGTTACAAAAGTTCTACATGTGTTGTTTGCTCGTATGAAATATTGACTTTGTTGGTTAAATAATCAAAGAAAGGCAACACTATATTAAAGCACAATTCAATTTTCACTTAAAGACAGGATATAACTCCTTGGTTTGGTACAGTCCTTACAATATTATTGATCTTTCCCATTACTGTAGGGGAGTCATAAAGACAAACACACTTAAGGGTTCTCGAAAGCCACAAATAATAGTATCAGGAACACTCACAAATTCTGTTTATGGTCGAAGTCCAAAAAATTAGGAGTCCCAAAGATTACTATTTCAAAATAAACGCAGTGCAACAACATCTGATAATACTTTCAGTTGGGTTCAAAGACATTCACAGAGCTAATTGCATGCTACGCCAGCTGGGCAAAAGGCAGTTTAAAGTCATGTAAATCTGTGTACACGTACAGATAAATAACCAGGACCATTTTTAAAAAGCCTCACCATGCCTTGGTGTATTTATAACCGTATAATGCACCCTACAGTAGGAGGATTTCACAGATGCTTTGTGGATGCTGGAATCTGGCACAGCTGTTTCTCAGATTTTGCAAATAATCTAGTCCACCCAATATTATTCCCTGTCAAAAACGTTCATTGAGCTGTGCTGATTATACAAAACCTGAGATCCTGATCTAGCAAAGAAGCCTGAAGAGGCAGGTTCCTGTTTGCACCATTCACCTCTGCTGTGGTATCAACATTGTTTTCCTTCGGCCTCCAAGGTAACACAAGCCTAAAAGCATAAAATAAACTGTGTTTCTGAACACCTTGGTCCACAGATGATCCACAGCCTGAGCCAGCTGATCGTGGACAACCTGGAGGTGCGGCGCTGGCTGTTCAAAGCCAACGACGAGCGTGGAGGGGACGGCACTGCCTTCTGCGACGTGACCTCGCACCTGAAATGCCACCCCTGGCTGCAGCGGGAGCGCCAGAGGCACAGCCCGGCCACCTGGAGCACCAAGTGGGCCCACGTAAGTGACCGAGCGGCCGCGGGTCCTGTCCGCATTGCAGAACCCAGGCTGGCTTCTTCCCAGTAATTTGTTACAATAATCCCAAGGGCAGCTAAATACCCCAAAATACAAGCGAATGTCTGGTAATAAGGTGGATATCATGTGGATGCAATGCCACAAATGCACGTCATGTCATATGCAATAACACAAAAATCTTAAGTGTTTTTTGTCCAAAGGGAGGGCATATATTTAAAATTATATAGTTGGTAGAGCCTTAGAGAAACTTGGCTTTGCTGGAGTGAATAAATGTTGGACTAAAAGAGTTGAACAATACTGATTGGTTTGAGGCCAGATACAAACTGATCACTTTTTAATCTGGCTTCCTAAGGATGATTGTTTCTGTGCATTTGTCCCTACTAACAACTTTTAAACCTGTTGGCTATTTTCAGCCTTGTAAGACAGAACACCCAGGGTCTTGCAGATCATTACAGTCCTATAAATTAAACTACAGTGGATGTTTAGGTAAAGAGAGAGATCCTAACTGAGAGGAAAAACATATGAACTCATGCCCTAGTATATTACTTTGAATCCACAGCACAGGAGGAGTTTGGAGCATGGTACATCTCAAATACAGGAAAAGCTTCACCTGGAGCTCAGAATAAGCAGATCACAGATCCAGCTAACTTCATTAGTTCTGGTATTGAGCAAACTGTTTGCATTTCAAATATTCATTGGTATTTAAATGTGTTAATTTCAATAAGCATTTGATATTTCTGTCTGTTGTGCCAAATTCATTTGTAGTGTAACTGCTTTAAAGCCAGAAGGAATGTATCTGGAAAGAATTGTTACATTTCCATAAACAAGTCATTATAACGGTTTTGATTTTTTTAATTCAATCAAAAATGTTTACAGTTTTTGATTGAATTATCTTGCATATTAACATTTGAAATTGTGTTGATTATTTGGCTTTTGACAGCTACAAGATAATGCAAGGTAATTTTGCAAGTCCAAGCAGTACTGAGTAGATCTGGGTACACATGGGGCTGGCAGGATATGCCCAGATCCTGCTCCTACCATGGTAGAAGGCATGGGGTAGGAGCAGAGGACAGGATAAAATAGAGTTTGTATCAAGTCCAGGACTTGGGTATAAATTCCCTATGTTTAAGTGGTATTATCTGATGTTAGCTTTAGTGTACCTATTTCTCTGCCTTTTTAATTCTGCAATAGCTACATGGCTTTGGATAAGGGGCCTGGTGACAACTGGCTTTGCTTGGTTTTGCTCTTGTACTGCACTGAAGTGGAGCTCTGTCGCAGCCAGGAATTGACCCTTCAGACCCTTAAACATTTGTTGGAAGTTGGAAAATACAAATGGAATGATATATTTGATCTAATTTCTGACTGTCAGCAGGAAAGCTTCCATAAATCCCAACCAGTATTCCAGAGAGCCAGAAGAGCAAACCTTGTTGCCTTTGACCATCTTGTTTGAATATGAGTGTTCACACTCTTCTGCCTTCCAAGTTGAACCCTCTTTTTAGAGGGGAAGACCCTTTTTTTACATATAATGAACTGCAGTCTTCACTGAGCGTTACTATTGAGAGCAGAGGATTAAAATCATCCTTTGTTACCGAATACCATTGTAATGATACACATTTAAACATCAAAGCATTAGTTTATGAGCACAGGCATGCTTTAATGTCCTATTACAGTATGTAGACCTGTTTCTTTCGATAATGAAGACATTGTGTCATTGGCACAGGCTCCCACACACAAAACGTATGCTGGCAGGTTATTAAAAAATTCAGCTTCTTGATGAAAGACTATCCTGCAGGCTAAGAGTAGAGTGAAAAGACTCTCCATTCTGGTAGAATTATTAGAAATGAGAATATGACTGTGAGCACTAAATTATGTTAATACTTACAAATAGCATCATTTGCATAGCAGTTTAAGACACGATACCCAGATTTTTCTCACTGGTATGTAGTAGGAAACATTAAAAATAAGGTAGTTTGTGAGTTTGAATCGTGCAAGAATCTATTCTATCTAAAAATGAGATTTTTGGATTCCTCATATCAAACATTAACATTGGGCAAACAAAAATGCAGGACAAGATTATCAATGTATTTTGCCGTGTTACTTTAATGCAGCATCAGGGGTACCTGAACAATTATTTTGTGGCTAAATAAAGGGCCGAATTCCCCAACTCTGCAGAACAGCTGCGTGAGGCCACCATCCCGCTGTGCACTGCTGGGGCTGGCACCATGCAGAAGCCTCAGCCCGAGGCCCAGTCCTCATTGTGATCAATGGGAAGGAGAACCACGTCCTGCACAAGTGCTCGTACCGCAGGGAGGCTTGTGTGGGCAGCACCATTCTCCAGTGCAAAAATATATAAGAATCCGGCCCCTGTTATGTGCAGGGAAAGATCAGTAAGCCTGAAACACCTCAGCAGTTTAATTGCACTTTGCAATGTGATTGTGTGTTGAAGGAAGCGTGTTATTTCACAGATTTTTACCTGTTCAACCCATGCATGTAAAGCATGTGTGCTCTTGTACTGTTATATCATGATTTTTCAATCTATTTACTGTATCTATTCAAGCTTCAATTAGTCTCTGTATAGCAGAAAAAGTAATTTCCACAAAGATAAGTGAACAAACAATATTGTATTCAGGACAATTGCATGAGGGTCTGTTTAGAATATCTAGAGAAAAATAGCATTTCTTAATATATGCTATTCCAAAATGCACTAAAGCTGGATGTCTCACTAGTGTGATTCTACAAAGTATGTTGTTTGATCTAGATAGATCAAATAAATAGATATATCACAGGCATCCTATCAGCTTGTATAACTGTACAGATCTAAATAGTACCTAAATCACTAGGCAAGATCAATAGATTAATTTAAGAATTACCTTAGCTGTTTGTCAACCCCAAGGACCACCTATACGATGCAAGCTTATATAGCAGCAATCCTAAAGGTAAAGATACTCAGCCAAGAGCTAGAGAGGGGTAGGTGTGAGGATAAAGACAAATAAAATGGAAAAAGAGATGAATAAATAAGTGTTAAGTGTTCTTCGGATTAAGCTGTTACAACTGGCCATAGTGACACAGCTGTTAAAAAATCAATAAATAAAAAGCCTTTGCATTAGATACCTATTGTAGAAGAAAAACTGTTTAATGTGCATAGTTATTTAATGTAAATGGGTAACCTCCTGTTTTAAATGTTACAGTGCCTGAATCTCACCATCTCCGGCTGTGTCACAGTATTGGGTCAGTTTTCTTTCACACAGACCATGTCCTGCCTAGTTCATTGAAATGAGTAACAGAAGCTCAAAACCTTTTTTCAGAAGGTGGTAACAAACAGAAACCCCACGGTTTTCAGTGTCAAAAAAGCAATATTCAAACTCTGTTGTAGGATTAACAATTGATTGCTATTGGAAAATTACAATTTGAAAGGGCAAGATAAAATGCTGGCTGTATCTTAAAACTGAAGGGTATTGGTAAACTTTTGCAAGTCCTATAAGTAGGAATTAGATAAACAATGATTATCTGGGCATAGTAGGGAGGAGATTTTTAGCGGGTTGAATGAACTTCATTTCCTAACTATGTTTCTTTGCTGAAGTAAGGAATTTGGAGAAAAGTGCTTATGTTTATAAACTAACAAAGCCAGTCATCATACTCTCAAAGACTTAATTTTAAAACATGGCTTTGCCAGAACACTATCATTTCAGGCTGTCTTTGCACACAGTATAGACTGCTAAAGTTGTTTTCTCTCTTTCTGATACCCATTTTAACCCATTTTTGATCCCTTTTGCAACATCAGCGGCTTTGCTCTAAAGCAATGCAGCAAATACTGCAGAAACTGCAGGGAAAAGTGCAGACCGGTGAGTTGGCCGTGGTGAAACCCCATGGAGTCTCGGCGAGGGTCCTTCCACGAGTGGCCTTTGCTGCTGCTTTTGTGCACACACAATTTGCAGGTGTGATAATATTTTCTGCCTGAAGAGGGCCAGAAACTCTGAAAATTCAACAACAAAAAAAAACATTTACAGCATTTTTGATAGGCTTTTAAAATTTCTTCTTATTTGATGTGGTGTTTCATAGGAAAAGAGAAAGAACTCAAAGGCTTAAGGAAGAACTTGATGGTCCACAGAACAAAAAAGCTGGAAGTTATACAAGAACGAGCAATGCTCTGTCATCAAAATGTCCTAAATATTCACGTATTCACCATATCTGTGAGCAATCTGTGGCGCTGCCATTCAGTCTATTATTACATTTATGTAGCCGCCACGGTGATGTTTCAGGTAATTTCCAAATCCGAAGCAAAATAAAGCATGATAATTGTATCCCTCGGTTAAATTAAAACCATGATATCCATTCCGAAGACTTACAATAATCAGATATGCAAGCTGTTGGTTTGTATGTCCTATTGATTTAATATGCTTCTAATCAGTACATAAAACTATAGGCCTGCAGTGTTAATTTTTCATATGCTTACAAAGTACCCTTTGATTTTCTGTCACGCGTTAATTACAGCGTTTTGCCATTAAATAGGAAGCTTTGTGTAAACTAATTACTAGGTAATCATTGTCTACCGCAAGCGTGCTGTTTGTACCTTTTATTTTATTCTGAAAATGCACAGATCTCGCAGTCTGGAACCACTATACCTTCCAGCCATTAGCTCTCACTAATTCATAGCATTATTGTGTTAAGATTGTAGGAGTTGTAATTGTTGTGGTATCAGTGCTGTTAATTACCGGAGTAAACAGTTGAAATGGTGCCAAGGTCTATTGTACAAGGCAGAGGAAAGGAGGTTTAAATGTTACTTCCACCATCTGGGGACTGGAGTAGAGGCAAATGCTAGAAAACAGCAGTGAGGCAATATCAGAACTTCAGCTCCAGGGTTTTAGGCCATATGGATCCAGAATATTTTGAATCAATTGAATTTAACTGCCAGTTTTTAGCAATAACAGTGTGCAAGGAGAGGATAAAGCAAGAGCAGTAAAGAAATCTCAAATCTGTTAATGTTATCGCGTGCAATAAAATGCCTGCTTGGATTATTTTAAAAATGTTTATTTTGCTAAAATCCAAAAAGTATCACATAGGCAAGGGGGGGAATAAAAGAAGTTTAACTGTGTGTTGTTTGCAAAACGCGATGGGGGTTTTGGCTGACGGCTCCCTGGCGCTACAGCCCTGTGATTCACACGCGGTCCCTGGGTAGGGCTGTGCATTATCGACACGGTGCCTTTTTCTCTGTTTTAAATCATACTTTTGGAGTTCATTAAAATCCTTTCCCTGGGGGGATGAGACAGAAAGGAGGGCAAAAGGAAGTGCACAATATTTAGAGAGCTTGGAATACGGAAAAATAAACTAGTCGGGGAAAATCTCACCAATCTGAATTCACTGTGCATTTGCAGGGATCTAATTAAAACATATAAAAGGTGCACCCAAATATTAGTGATGGCATTTTCTATGAGTGTCATCATTCCAAAGTCATGATCTTGCAAATATTGCATTGAAACAATGCAATATTTTAAAAGAGCTTGTAGAGGAATAGGACAATTGTGTAAGGTTTTCCTTAACATTCAAGGAGGAACCCTTAGAAATGTAGGGTACCATCTCTCGAAAAATAGGCTTTTATGCACAAAATATCAATCCACGTGGATTATAGTGGTAGTAGGAAAGCAAAGTATTGAATAATATCCTCAAGATCTCAACTGAACGTGCTGTGGGTAAATACATAGAAATACCTGACAAGCTCATACTGCCTTTAAGGTCTTATTTCTGCCTGGTTTTTGCTCACCCAGGGTATCGCGAGTCTCTCTTTCCTTTCCCTGCCTAGGTCGTTTCCCAGGATGACAACTACCGAGCAGGATCCCAGCACCATATTGCTGCTGCCCGTTTCAGCACGTGCGGAGGGAGCGAAAGGATCTTTCTTTCTAAACAATCCTGGTTTATTTATTTTTTATTGGTCTGTTAGCAGATGTTGAAGTAGTTCGGGGCACAAAGCAAACATGTGCTTTTCAATGGAGCTCTGGTGAGCGGCGCGGCGCACAATGAGGCTCGAGCGACGGGGAGGGGGCTGCGGAGGAGGCCCCCGTTCCCTGCTTTTTTGTGTGTGTGCATGTAGCTGGATGCGGAATTACAAGGAGCGCTTGAGCTTTATATATTGCAATCCTCCGCGTGCGCGGTGACAGCGTGAGCCAGAAGAGAAAGCCGGGGCCCCATGTGGCGTGAAAAAAAGGAACAGCAGTTTAAGTGCTTGGAAAGTTGAAAGAGAACTAACCTCCTTGTTCTCCTCGGCGAGGAGAAGGGGCCGCTTTGTGCCGCGGTGCTGGAGCGGAGCATCTGTGCCTCCCTCGGACAAAAAGCCTCTCGAGCGGGAGCCGGGCGCGTCCGGAGCGCGGGCCGGCTCTCGGGAAGCGGCGGGCAGGTAATAACCACCTAAGTGGGGAATTCTGCGCGCCGTCCCCGCCGCTCGTCGCAGCCGCCGCGGATCGCCTGCCACACGGCTGAAATGGGCCATTAGCTACCGGGGAAAATTGTCTCTGCTACTTTCGGCAGATGGAGCAAATATTTTACGGAGCAATTTTACATACAAAAAACATTTGTGCTACTTGGTAACGGTGGCTGCTTTACATGATGTTACCTTCTATCAGGATATGCTTTTCCAGCTCAGGGAAGACGAAATTGGCACTTTTTAATTTTCAAATGTGCAGCTCACAATTAAATGCTTGGTGTTTAAATCAGTTTTCAAACTTTAAGAAGGTAGGGCGGTCAGTGCCCCATTTTCAGTGCCCCATTTTCAAAAGCATTTCCATGTTTTAAACCTTTCAGACTGTGCCCTTCAGTTGGGCGGACTGTGGTTCTGACTAGCACGTACCTGTCTGAATGGGAAAAATATCAACAGTTCCATTTGCCAAGTAGGAGATAAGGAAACGATGCCGTTCTTGAGCTTTCCTGACAGTGCCACGTTTGCTAGGACAGAGGAGCAAGGAGGGCTGGACCAGGGCACGTCCAGGCAGCTGGACCAAGGTAGCAAAGCTGGCAGTGTCAGGGATAATCTACTGCATAACTGGAATGTGTAAGGGATAATATATCCATAACTGGTATAAATCGCTATAACTTCACTGACTTCAGCAGTAATATGGCAGTTTATATTGCTGAACATCCGTCTGCTTATTTTTCTCTTCTCTGGCCCACTCAGTTTTATTTATTTAGAGTTGCTTTCTTCCCTATTTGCTTGCAAGGTCTAAATAATTTCCTTTCAATCTGATTTTTTTAGCCAAAAAGCCTCAGGTCTTTCTCATGCATTCTGCTCTACAGCCTCTTGCTGTCCCCAGGTCTTTCACTGGATTTCTATTTCTTCTTTCTCTTCATACACCCATCTTCTGAATGGGCTTTTCTGTGCACGGATCTTGATTCTCGAGTGCATCTTCCCGTTCCTTCAACATACTCCATGGTCAGTCCTTTCCTGCTGCTGTTTTAAGACAGCCTTCATAAATCCAGCTTGCAGCAGAGTGAGAAATTATTTTATATTGAAGGAGGGAAAGGTATCTATTCTTCATGATTATTCATCATATGTTATAAAAAAAAAGTGAAAAACAGGTTTGGATAGATTTACACATCTCTGCATCATGTAGTAATAATATTTGGCCTTCTCTTTTTGCTGATGCTAAGAAAGATCAGCTGAAAGTTCTGCTCATATTGAACCTGCTTCTGGATTGTTTGGGGCCACATCAAGGGATAAAACATGGGCGAGCTCTGCTGGAGATACTGTCCAATTTAAATGAAATTAGTCCTACAGAGCAGTCATCCCTTTAAAAGGCTTGATTTCATCAGTGAATGTTAGATCCAGGCTTGAATTCACCTACTAAAACTCCCTATAATCAGGATTGTTGCCTTTTTAGAGCTTACAATTTAAAAAAAACAAAACCCTTCAACTTGAATTCCAGGTGCTGATCCTTAAAAAGTGGTTACCTGACTCCCTCTGTGAACAACTTGATGATGTTGGTGTTAGCTGGTAAAAGCATAGTTGATCTCATAAGGAAATTTTCCCAGATTTCTTGAACTTATTTTATTTTAAAGCCCCTGTCATCTTCCTGCAAGGCCCTGGGTTTTGTGCATGGCCCCAGCCAGCACTGAGTGCTTTAAAGCACAAGATGCTCCTGTGCATCCCTGTTGCCTTCAGAGGTGGCCTGAGTTTGTCCTGAATTTGGGTCCCCTTCCCAAATTTGGGACTTTTTGACCTTATTTGAGGAAGCAGAACGGGGCACTTGAGGAACTACCGCAACTGTCTAGTCTGTCTCATGTCCTTCATGGGGACAGACCCTAGTGACAAATGATGGCACCATGAGGAGCCGAACAGGCACTCGGAGTCTGACTAGGACCTTGTAGGCAATAGGGTCCAATCACCTTTTTTATTTGCAGGGAAATAATATATATTCTAAAGAAGCAAATGAACAAAAAAGGAATTCTCCTGGCTGCCCTCGTGTCCCTCAGAATTATCGCAATGGAAAAGAGTGGCCCAGCTCATACACCTGTAACTTAATTTTTAATTATACAGGCTTGGTCACAGCCCTCTCAAATGCCTGCACAAGTCCAGGATTATTGTTTTTTCCCCCAGTAATTTATCAAGTGCTTTCAGGGAGCTGTGCCCATTCCCCTGTTGTTGCTCTGTTTTCCTATTCCCTTTAAATCTCCAAATGCTGCTGCATCTCCAGCCCAAGCAACGTGTGGGCCACTATTTTCCATTGCATAATTCTGAGGGACACGAGGGCAGCCAGGACAATTGTGTCTTGGATCCCCATCATATCCAAACACCTCAATGTTTTAATGCTGTTTAATCTCAATTCCATGTGTGCACTGCGCTTGTCTCCCTCCCATGGCTTCATAGGCAGGAACCTAGTCATCTTCCCAAAATTTCACAGGAAGCAGCATCCAGGAACAAGATACATCTATATGCCACATTGATTCCCTAATCGCTGTTCAGCCTCCTTCTCCTCATTTTGGTAAATAAATCAAGGAGTAAGTTTATTTTGAATTTATATTTTTGGGTATATCATATGGCAAAACCTCTCCAAATTCACTACCCTGGAAAAAACTGTTTGTTTTTCTATTCATAGATGGTTTCTATTCATAGATGAGGTTTTATCACGTTCTTCCAGAGCTAAAGATAATGCAGTTGTGGCTTAGGATATTGCAGGATCCCAGGATGGCCGGTCGTCTTCCGAAGCTGGAGAGGGAGGATCTGCAGCAGCAGCAAAGAGGCCCAGGGGAGGCCAGGGAATGCTTATGAAGCAGCAAGAAAAGGAGCCTGAAGCAATCGAGTCAGGCTCCTTGCACTCTATATGCTCCTGTGCTTCTGGGACTGGTTGCAACAGTAAAAGCAATGCAGTTACTTTCTGTATTTAATGGGGTGCTTTTGTGTGTGTGATAATATAGTAAAGAGTTTAAAACCAGGGACAAGCTAATTCATATCCTGTAATACAATAAATCAAATTCTACCGAAGATTAGCAACGCAAATTCACGTAGGAATTTATTATAAAAGCAAAGGAGTCTTACATAATAAGGGTATTCCCTAGGTTATAAACCCCCTTGGTAGTTTCTGGCCTGAAATTTGTTGTAACTACAGGGTGAATTTTGATTGGGTTTATGTAATAGCTTATACATAAAGAGAGTCAGTAAAACTGTTTCTGGCATATATGCCTACTCCAATAAGCTCTGTTTCAAAATAAAAACAAGTTATTGACTGCTGCTATTGATCACTGAGCAGCTGCCAAGTGCTTAGCATTTTCAGCTGTCACATCAAATTACTGATATCAATTATGATAAAGTAGCTGCTGTATTGAAAGGTGGGAAATCATCTTTCAGAGAAAGAAGTTTTCAATAGGAAGAGTAGTAAGGAGAAAAATTTAAAAAAGGCTTCCTGACTGTGGGTAAACAGTAACCACATTTTTTTTTTTTGCCTGTTGGAGGCCTGGTTTTTAATCACCCCACAAGCAGTTTTCATTTCTGTAGTAAAATTGCTTGTGGTTCTATTTAATTTGTTTCTGCAGGAGCCAGCTTTGGTGAAGATCTCCCAGGAGCTGCCGGGCCTTTTAGCACAGCACGTACAGCCAGTCAATGAGAAACGATTCCCTACATGGGAAAAATTCCTCCAAACATTTCTTAGTCAAGGTAAATAAGACTGCAAAGTCGCTGTTAAGTGTTAAAAGGAGTAATTATACCATATTGTATACCATATTCTTGTTAATCTTGGGCCCATTTAAATATTTATCTCCTTTTATTTCTCCCCTTATGCTTCAAATGTTCATTTAGGAATGAATTATAGGCAGCTCTTCTATCATTCATGTGTCCTACCCAAGCATTTAACCCATATTAATCCTGGATTACCTTTCCCACATGGTTGTCAGTCAATAAATATTAACTCCTTAGTGACAGGGCACCATGCAGGAGGTTGTCACATGTGAGGAAGGACTTTATTAGGGCAGGTGCTAATAGAGCTTGCACATATTTCCATTTTTGTTAAATATTGGTGAGGAAACATCTGCAAGACCTTGGGTTGTCTCCCATAGCAGCGAGCCCAGGGCACCTTTGGATCCGGCTGGCCCGTGTCCAACTGGCTCCGCTCGGAAGCGAGTCCGTGTTTGGCCATAACAGATAAGTGTTGTCTAATTGCTACAAATCAGTGTATCTGTGAGTGGCTTTGCACAGAATTGTTAGAATCCTATATTAGGATGCCAAGTTTTGGACCAAAAAGATGCGGTATTTGTGCTCGGGTAGTACATTTCTGTGGTAATATGCCCAGCGGTTATATTCTTTCATATTATGTAAAATAGATATAGGCGTTTCATGGATTCCTATCTGTTGAACTGACAGCAGCAATTCAAAAAATTGCAAGTATTTTTGGGAAAAACAATGCCAGTCAACATATATCAATTTTCATTATATTCTAGTTCATCCTTACTAAATGCACTACAACATTATATGTGGTGAAAAGACAGTCCCAGAATGCCAAATAGTCTCCCCTTTGTGATTTCCTATGGTCAGCTATGCTAAGAGTTGTCAGCTTTTCTGACCTTCCCATCTACTACCAGATTCCTCATAGGGATGTGATATAGATCCAGTTTGGAACCGCTTTCAGACGCACCAGCTGAATTGTGCAGTGGGGTAGATACCACCTTTCTCTTCTAAGGGATTCACAGGGTCTAGCTTTGCTGCTCACACTACATTTATTTACTTGCTGCATTTCCATAGCAGTAGCTGAGCACAAGAGGAGCTGGCAGGTTCACTCTGTGCACTCCAAAGAGCTTCCCATGGGAATTTGATTGCTAACTTACCCGCTCATTCATTTTTTTCCTAGGTGGTGTGATAGAAGCCTTCCCACTCTCGGAAAACATCACCAACCTCACCGTGGATATGCTGATAGAACCAACAGGCAGCGTAAAAATAGTGTCATCTGGAGACCAGCTCCACGCGGACGGTCCTCTGCGCTCATCCGGCACTACCATTCCACAATGCTCCGTTGATCCAGCAGTTCTTAATTCGCTCTGCTTAAGAATCGGGGAGGCCTGTAAATCCAAAGGAGTAATCGGTTACTTTTCGGTTGACTTTGTGACTTTCATCCATCCGCAAACCCTGGAGCAGCAGGTGAGTGGGGCAGATACATCACTTCATATTGTCCCCCTATGATCAAGAACCCTCTGTGCTCTTCTATGACACTAGCAGGTGATGGGGAAAAGCTTTGCCCTTCTGAGCAAACTTCTAAGCAGTGCAGCATGAGGAGATGTGCACGTGGTGGGCATGCTGCTATTTTAACAGCATCATAAAACTTGGACCTGAGGAATCTTTCTCGCTGGCCTGAAGACTCAGAACCCAGCAGTGCCTGTAGGGTTTCTTTCAAAGCTGAGTATAGGAAAAAATATTTTCATTTTTAAATGACTTTTCTTCTCCTAAAATAAGTGCACTCTGCAATAATGTGGTAATTACAGAGGATAGTTTCATGGCTAAGACCACAGAGAGGATTTTAGTTTCAAGATGTTGACAGTTATGACTCTTATATTTTGCTCTGCAAGAAATAATTGTATGGATTATTGTGCTATTATTAGAAACTAGTTTCTCACTAAGAATGCAGGTATTGGGTGAGGATGAAAGCAAGGAATAGAGGATATTAATAGTTAAAATGTGCTCCTGCAGCATGTGCAGCTTAAACTGCCTCTCACACGAGTGTTCCAGTGGGATTCCCTGTGTATCAGCTGGTTCCTATGACCCTTCAACCAGGCTGCAGGAGCTTCCAAGCGTGTCCAGCAGCACCCGCTGGATCTCAGGGAGCTCCACACATCTCTGCAGGCCAAACTGCACGATACAGCATTTTAATTTATGATACCCCAAGGTTAAGGCTTTGCATTACCTACAGGGGCACGTGCCACGAGGAAGCCCATGTCTGGGGTGCTGGAGCACCCTGTGCCCCCCAGCAGGCAGGAATAACTAAGCAGAACAGCAGGAGCTAAATAAACACTTCCCAGGCATCCTGCCCAGGAGAGGCTTGTGCAGGGATGAGTAATGGGACCCTTTTGAAAGGTAAAATCAGACCCACTCGAGTGACCCTGGACCTCGCTGCCTACAAGTCTATCAGCAAAACCTCGTAGTCAGCTGTACCAGGACTTGTGACAATGGTGGGGTGATAAATCAGGACAGCAGGAGGGCATCAACCCAGGATCTGCTGAGGGGTGGCAGGAAAGCAGAGGGGCTGTGGCCACTGCTCCTGCTCACGAAGAGCTGAGTTTCCAGATCTGTGATACACACTTGTGTCAGAGCCAAGGAACAAGCAGGGAAGAGGATGGATCGAAAGAAGCAGTGTAATCAGAGGTGGGTTACCCTCACTCCCTCATTAAGGTCCATCTTGGAGGTGAAGTTGTATTAAGAGGCAGTAAAGCCGCTGTGGATGTGCCCCAAATAAATCCAGCATTCACTTCATTCCGTTCATTAGTGTCTCTCGTAGGATCCACAATAGATGGGTCTCATTCCATTAGCAATCTGCAACACGCTTTCCTGCTACATCTTACTCCACGTTTTTGTCCTTTACCTCCTGGCATGAATGTTAATGATCAGTCTGGATCACGGCTTATAACAAAATATTCATCTTGCATTCCTCTATCCTTGAGTAATATGGCATTTGTTTTAGAACATCAGGTATCCTTGTTACAATGTGATCTGCTAAATTTTTGCACCAGTCAGACGCAGCAGAAAGCAAATGCAGAGTATCCTGGAATACTATATTATGTGTAAAAACATTTTCATGAGCTGTAAGATCAGTTAAGCCAGGTTTCCTATAGATTTGTCTTGAAGTTAAGTTGTTCTCTGTATTCTGCAGCTGAACTCACCCTGCAGCCTCTTCCATCACAGCATCACTGGTGAGTCCCTTTCCTCTTCCCAACTGTCTATTTTAGGAATCTTGTGTGCATTTAATAGATTTAATGTTTTTACCTTCTCGACAAATTTTGTTGATATTGGCCGATGGGGTTGAATATTATGACCGTTATGCAAACCTGAAGCATAAAGCCAGTCTGAGAAAGAAAATCTCATTTCAGCTTTCAGTGTTCGGGCAGTAGCCTTGTGTTTGTAGACTAAAGAAAATGAAATAATTTTGAAGTAAAATCCTTAGTGATGGCTGGTGTTTGTGAGCTTACTGAGTGCAATCACGTGCATGCAGAATAGCATTTGCATGCAGATAATTCAAAATCTCAGCACCAATTTTCAGTCGTTCCTTGACTTTCCAACGTGCATCTCTGTCCTTTACCTCTTTGGACATTGACTCTGCAGTCGCCTGGTTGTCTGAGCAAGTCTGTTGTTTTCTACACTCCTCAGTTAGCACCTTCAGGGTTTAAAAAGTGCAGCTGTAAATGGAAATAGATCTGTTTGCTCAGCTAAGCTCCGCAGTACGGCTGGAGCTTTCCAGGATGGTGTGGATCTGCGCACGCAAAGCCATTTCCAGGGCTGTTTCTCTTAGGCATCTTTGAAAATCCCAGCTTGGATGGTGTGAGAAAAGGCTTTGAGTGCAGGGCTTGTGTTTGGAGTTGGCATATGGTATCTCTTGACAAAGCCAGGCTCTTTGGCAGTGCTAGGATCATTATATTCCATTTTAAGTACAGGGAAGGCTTAAAACGAAGCTTTTGGTGACTGATAGGCTAGGATAACCGTGGCAAACCGGAGAATGAGAGCTCATTAACACCAAAATGTGGATTGCAATTGCCTCTCCCTCCCTGGATGTGCTCACACAGGGGTTGCAGTTAGGATGGAGGATAAGCCATCCTGGATAACTTCCACGGAAAGTTGCTTTCCAAGGATTAAGGTTTGCCATTCGCAGCCACAGAAGTCGGTGGGAATTTTGCCAGTTGTTCAGTTCTCCCAAACACAGAAATGCTTCCTTGGTTATTAAGGTTGGGACATTTCCTGGCATAAACAAGGACAAAGTAAATCAGTCAGGGTTTCATGTGGTTTCTTACTGCTCCCATCCATTCTCTCCTGGTTTTATTCCCTTGTTTTCAGTTGATTCTACCTTAATATTTCCTACATTTGTTAGCGTACCAAATTTTAATAGTACTTAAACCCTGTTTTTTTTCATTTTCTTTTTAATTTAACTAGATACTGAGCCAATTAATGACGCCATCTGTCTTGTGAGGGAGATTATACAAAAGATTGTGCTTCTGAAAGCCTATTTTTGGCAGACCAGAAATGCTCTTAGGCTCTCCAAACATTCAATCACCGATTTCAGAAGTGCCCATTTTAATGCAGTAGCTGAAAGGCTCGGATAAGTTTCCTGGAAGTGGAGTATACTCAGGCATCCTTTCAAAGCTGCATTTTACAGAAAATATCAACTGAAAATATCATGTTTTCAGTAAAGCTAAAATTAAATATATCATTGAACATATGTTACCAGCACAGCGTAGGAGTATTTAAATACTTTAGAAACCCTGAGACCTTCATGCAGTCACATGCCACATAAATACAACCTTTTAAAAACATGTGAGGGGCCAAATAAGTGAAATAATCTATGTGTTCTTGCAGACTGAACAGTTTTGTGCTACAGTGTGTGTCCTCACATGTACTTACCCTGTGCATTCATTCAAAGGGGAGCAGAGGGCGGATATGCATGGGGCTTTTTACCCAGAAAACCTTTAAAAATCTTTAAATATCAAATTAAATTTGATATTAACAGGGATGTACTGCTTATATATGTAAGGTTGTTCCTGCTAGTAAGTATTTTTCTCCAGCCCTTGTGCTCTGCTGTGCTGCATGGAGCTCTGCCATTTTCAATATTTTTTTTGAAAAAAATAAAATAAAAAAGAGGAGTGGAAAAATTAAGTGCCCAACTTAGATCACTCCTGATTTCCACTCAATTTTCCTGGTCTTTCCAAGCGAGGCCTTGACCCTTCAGACTGGAGCCTTGCACCCTATTGACTGGATGCTTCTCACATCCCAACTTGTCAAGTCGCTGCACTTAAATAAAGGCATTTAATTGAGTAGGACTGTTTGAATGTATAAACTTATTTACTTGCATAGATTTGTGGACAGATAATTTCGAGAAGCAGGGCCATAAGTCACCTTTTTCATTGGATTACACATCCCTACGCCTATCACAACAGGGAGAAAAGACTGGATAAAATTTAATACCTCTTTACATACCTTGCAGAATAAAAAAGAATTACAGAGGGGACAAAGCAGAACTGACCCTATCAAAATTGTATGAAAAAATCCACGTTTTGCAGGGCAGGAATCAGGAAATTCAGGAAAATTGGGAATTTTTTCCTGCAGAGCCACTAGATGGCAGCCAGGCAAGAGCCTCCCCGCACCAGAATGATCAATCCCTCTGCGAATTTGAAAAGTAATAAAAGAAACTCCCTTCTCAAAGCCCTTGCATTAATATTTTACTAATTGACGTTTTTACAGTGCCATTCAACTATTTCTTTAAAAATAGCAGGTGTGCTCTTCACAATAATGCAGACATCAATACTAGATGCAGATAAAACAATTAAACGGCAGCAAGAAAAGCTATAATTTAGTAACTGTTTAAGAATTTATGTTTCCTTCTCCTCTCAAGTTTATGCTTTAGAGACGAAGCGTTTTTATGGTAGCTGTAAAGAATTACACTGTAATTGTGGCTTTATTCACTCGAGATGCCCTTATGAAGCGCAGGCTCTTAGGCTGCGTATGCCCAAGGGGAGCCTCTCCCGGCAGGTTTTAGATCAGAATTCCAGGCTGTTTTGTATTTCCTGGGACAAAGAGGTGGGAATTCTGCTGGGATGTGTTTCTGACTACTGTTTTCCAGTGCTGGGATTCTGAAAATCCAAATTTGTGCTTTTCGTAGCTTAACCTAAAATGTGTGAAGTTGTGAATGCCCAAAGTCGTCATGAGGGCCCAATACTGAGAACTGCCCCTTTGTTTCTGACCATAAGTTGATATAAAAATCCGTATCTGATTATCTTTGAACTTTCTCTTGTCTGAAAAATCCAGTGTTGGCTCTAGACTTCAAATAAGTTCTGCTCCGGCTTCCTTTCCGACCACAAATTCTCCACTGCTATGTATGGAAATACGATTTATGGGAGAGAATATTTCTGGTAATGTTTAGATTTATTTAGTTCTGAGAAAGTCCTGAAGTCCCAAGTTAAACGTGCTCATGTGACATTAATTTGCCATGCAATCCAGTTGGGACATGGCATTAAATGCATAGATGCCCTTATTGCATATCCTGAGAAACTGAGGCTGGACTCACGCGTGTCGGTTAATTTGTGTGACTGTGTCGGTCTTTTGTCCTTATTTAAGGGTGACCTTTGCACAGCCCTTCCCTGCGCTGCCGCAGCAGACAACACTCAGCTGCTTGTTAACTGCCCGGCCCGCGCAGACTCTGCTTTGTAAACTATGGAAATATATTCAGACAACAACCCGCCCCCTGAATGGCTGCGGTTTGCAGGGCATTTAGCAGCGCTGACACCTCTTTGCTGTTGCTTTAAAGCTAACGAGCAGGGTGTGCACTGAGGAGGGGACATCCCAGTCCCCAGGCCTGGCCCAGGTAAACCAGCGTTATTACATTGCCCTGAGGAGCGTTTCTGTGTGTTGTATGAGGAGCAGCTACAGCTCCGTGTGCTGCAGCAAACTGAAAAGCCCATTACCCACTGCAGTAGATTGGCCTTCTGCACGAGGCATTGCTGAAAACTCCTCCAGATTTATTCACTGTTTTTTAATCTGCTGCTGTGTATTTTTCTTTAGCGCTCATTCAGTTTCAGTCTTACTTCCCTGCCCTTCCTTGTATTCCTTTCAGCTGTTTCTCTATCTCGCCGCTTTCCAGGCACTAACAGAGGGAACCTGCGCCGCCTCTTTCTCCTAGTTGCATGTGATGATGGCAAGAAGGAGGAGCGCCCTTTTATTTGCCTTATTATGCCTAGACTCCATGATCTTGAAGGTCTTTTCCAATGATTAAGTGATTCTATATTCAATCTGATGCTTCAAAATGTGAAGGTAACCAATGAACCCATGGGATAATCAGCCCTGTGCAGGTCTCCTTCACCTTCACAAGCCCAGCAGCCTCGCAGAGTTTTCATCACTGTTTTCACTGACTCTGTTCCACCATCACAAAGTGACAGGGGTGCATCCACTTGGGCTGTGTTTGCCTGCAGAACTGGAAGGAGCAGCAGAGCTCGGTGCCTCCTGTGCCCTGACACATCCCGTGCAGCAGGGAGTGGAGGAGACAGCAACAGATGTGTCTAAATCACATCCCAGAGTGGTTATAGATGTGAGATGGGTAGATCCGCTCTGGAAAAACAGGGTGCAGATGCCCTCTGCCCCACGCTCTTGCTCTGATGTTAGATATATGTCTCAGTGCATGTCCTTCTCCATACCTGGTGCTGGTGGCAGCTCTGGCCGTGCTGGTTTAGCTCTGCGTGCACAGGAGCACTCTCAAACCAGTAGAAAACCACATGTTCTTGGCATGAGCTTGGTAACTTCCTCACAGAAGTTATCAGTGCTGCAGTTCACCTCATTAGAAGGCTCCAGACACACGTACCAAGGATTCCGGTGCTTTTTCGTTGTTTATTACAATTAATTTTAGGTCATTACACTCGAGGGACACCTGCTAACTTCAATATGGTCAACATGTGCTTAGTCTGATTTAATGAGCTCCCCGTTTCCATTTGGGAATATCTATTGATATATTATTGGTGAACGGTGCCAGACTGATAGAGGCGGCGAGCAGATGTCCCCCGCCTGCTTCCAGAACCAGAACTGCAGAAGCAGCTGCAGGGCCGTGGTCGTCCCACCGCTCCAGCAGCGCTCAACTGCCAGCCTTGCTCTGGGACCCCCAGAAACGCCTCTCTCTAACTGCTGTGAGTTTGAAAGGGCGCTTAGAGCCTTCAGGAACAGGCACGGCACTTCCAAATCCACTGGAGAAGTCTGCTAGTTACTAATGATCTGGCCTGGGTTTGAACTGGTAAAATAGGGGGTAAAAGTATCATTCTTGATGGCATGAAAATGAAGCTCGGCGCATGGCCATGCCTTGCATCTCCCCTGCCTCTCTGGCGTTGCTGGATTTCCAGGGCAAAGGGAAATTTCCAGGGATTTCCATGACAGGGAATTTCCATGGCAGATCTGGACTCTCAGGGTCCCTCATCTTCCTTTCCCGCACGTTGGGGCTGTTGTGGGGCGGCACCAGGGCACGAAGGCTGCAGTGTTGTGTCCCACGCGGATGCCGAGCCAGCAGAAGGGTCCTCGGGGTGATCCCAGCTGGCACGCGGTAATGGCCATTTGGCGGCTTTCGCTTGCAATCAGGGTGGTTTGGCCCCGGGCGAGGGCTCGGATTAACGGAGGTGGAGAGGTGGCCTGCAGCCACGCTCGCCTTCCTCCTCTCGCGCTCCCTGCTGCCAAGCTGGCCTGGTATTAAATAAATACCTAATAATAATATACCTGATAATGTAAAGGCTACCTGATGGCTCTCGTGCCCAGACCTGAAATAAAAACAAGGGCTGTAATTACTGGGTAGCTCGTTGGAAAGGTTAGTGCACGCTGGAAAAGCACAAGTGTGTGTGGAAGTTCCTTCCCGTCTTGCAGAAGTGATGCTGCTAGATAAATTATTGAAGAAAATTAAGCGCTGTAATTGGAGAAAGTTCCCCTGTTCCTAAGGAAAGCCAGCCATTAGCATCAGATTTGCATTTTATACCATGTGGCAGGAAATGTTTAAGTTGACAAATAGGATATTTAATACAGCAACAGATACTTGGCAGTTAGTTATTAACAACTGTTACTGATGTGATTTATTCACCATTATAAAAAGGGCATTACTACGTGAATATGACTCAGAAATTAACTCCAGTTTACCAAGAGGCCTTGACTGCCTGACCTCTTAATATCCTTATAATGACTCCATTTACTATGCACAGGCTTCTTCAAGTCATTCACGGCTAGATTTGTTTTACAGGGGCCACTGCAGGGCAGATAGTTGTGTGCGGGAACGGTTCTCGGCGACAGAAGCATTTTTTAAATTGGAAAAACTCACGAGTAAAATGATGCTGAGGGGGCAGAGACACAGCCCATGGAGCCTCCTTGTGCTGCACCCTGGAGCGGGCAGGTGGGATGGGAGAGGTGTCCGGCTCTGCACGCAGCAAATCCTGTTGTTCCCCAGCCAGTGTTCGCCGTGCTGACCTGCAGGATGTGGTATTTAGTATTTATATAGGTAGCGTGATCCAGGCCTTATACTTTTCAATCTCATCTATCTACTTTCCTTAATTCTTACTAAAATCTATGCAGTAAATGTTTTTTCCTTAGCCTTTCCATTTCCTTTGGTAAATTATCTTGGAAAGTTACCTAAGTTTTGATCTAGAAATTGCTTATCATTGCCAGTGCACTTGAAGCACAAGAAAATCATAATCATATATCCCAACATGTATGAACTATTCCTTTAATGCTCTTCTAATTCCACCATTCTCTTTTTTCCCTTTTTTTAATGTTTCTGTGTGTGTTTTGAATAGGTGTGGGCAACAGACCTTGACCTTTGCTATAGTGACCAGCTGGCCTTGACTCAGCTCATGTTGTACGTGACAGATGGAAACCTGGATTGTCGCTCTGGCCTCTTCCAAGTGTCCCTTGGTTCACAGAAAACAAAAACCCATCGTATTAAGCATGAAGAGACGCAAACTGTAAGCAATGATTTGTTTACAAATGAAATTATTAATGCAGATGATCCAAAAGCTGGATCTGATGAAGTCTCATCACTGATCTTGGTCTGCATAACAGAGCTGCTACTATTAGATTTTAGCAGCATGTTAAACTAAATGAGACACCATCACCTTAGAAATTAAAACAAATATTCTAGGTGTTTGTGGATACCTGATTATTTAGCCTCTCTATTCAATAATATTAATTTATGGTAGCAAATAACATATAAGCATTCTAAATAGTTTTCGTGTTGTAGGAAACATGGTGATTTATGTGTTACAAAAGCTTAGAGCACTCCCCTGACAACAGGAGCATCTTAAAAGGCATCAGGCAAAACCGGAGCCTCTAGCTCCCGAGCCCTGCTTTGGGGTTGGAGGTTTGGACACTGGAGTTCTACCCAGCTTTATGATTTCAGGCATGAAACTGAGAGGGAGAAAAGCAGGGATATTGTGATATTGACAGGGATATTGACAAGTCCCACTGAGTTAAAGCCAGTCTTCGTGCTCAGAACAGGCTCTGTGCAGCCCCGCAGTGTCCGGTTCCTCAGTACTCGCTGTGGACACGGATACCTGAGCAGGGAGAGCTCCAGGCTCCCCGGCCACATGAGTTTCCCAATGGGAACATACAGGCAGGCTCCCTCCTGCTGCCTCTGCTTCAGAGTTAGGAATTCCAGCAGGAAGATGGAACCTGCCTGTAGTGCAGAGCCTGCAGAAGAGAAGAGCTCAAACCCTCTTCCATAAGCTGCTGTTTGTATATTGTTTTGACACCTCTATAAAAGCCCCATCCCAGAAGCATGGTGAACTTGGAGTGATTATTGCTTATTGTGCTAGTTTGTTATACTAGATCAATCTTAATGCATGACTTAATCTGGCCTATCCATGTTGAGATTGTCCTTTAAAAAGGCAGAGAGGAAAGTCTGCAGCCCTCTAGAAGAACATGAAAAAATACATACATAATGTGCACCTATAAATATATATATAAAATACAGATGCTGTTTTACACATTTTGACAGAAGATTCACAACCTCCTTTTTTTCCTGAGTAGAGAGGAATGTTCAACCATTCCAAAAATGTCAGAGCGCTGTAATTTAGAGGTTAATGAGCTCTTGAGCTATTGTTCTTGTCAAGCAACCACTTTTGGTTGGAGAGAAGTAAATTAGATATGATTGGTCCCAGTAGTACAAGTTTTAGAAATGAAAAGTAATCAAGTAGCAACTTTTTTTAATTAAAATTCTGTCAGAATTAACATAAATTGTCACTCTATTTTTCTTCTTTGGGTATTTCTGAGGTTCTTATCTCCTGAAGAGTTAACTAGAAAAAGTGCTCTTGCTGAAAATATCTCGGGAAAAAAAAAAAAAACAAACAAAATGAGAGACAAATGCTTTTACAGCACATGATCTGTAATGAATGATTAAGTAAAACACTTTGTGTAAAATTATGATGTTAATAATGATTCTGTCCCTTTTAATTTATTATATATTCTCAGTCCTGGTAGGCTTGATTTTGATAAAATGGAGCAGCAACTGAGTTTGTAAGATGGTTTTATTTTTAGAAATCCTTCTTTGAAAGAACAAATTTCCTAGATACTGCTGCTACTGTAATTATGTACAAAACCAATCACTCATTATAGTTAGGATACATTATCTTCTAGACAGATGAGGCTAAATAAGCAACACATTAATAATTCATAGTGCAGTTCATTATGCATGTGTATGCATGCTTTGTAGCTGAAATAAGCACCTCATCAACCTGATGCCAACCCTTAAACAATAGTTCTGTGTTATTGCAGCCACATTCAAGTTTACGCTTGTTAAACTGCTACTTGGATTATTTTATCAAGCATTCATTTATTTGTGGTCCCCTACTGCAGAGAACAGATTTTGGAAGCTCCTTTTTTAAGTTAATGACTTGAGCAATGGGTGTTATTAATTCTCAGAATATTATAAACATGATTAATTTTCAGGCAGAGATGTATTATGTAAGGATTTCAGCTATGTCAACTTAAATGAGTCAATGTCAAAACAAATATTATTTTAGAAAAAATAATACTGTAAATTACATGCTTCAACGTGCACTATCCCCATTCCTGAACAAACAGCACAGAATATCCCAGGAAAGCCTTGCTGGAGGAGAGCAGCTCTTTTCAGTTCTACCCAACTCCACAATTTGTTTTTTCTCCTAAGCAGACAGAGTTTAAACTCAAACATTGTAGTGACTTTACCGCAGTACGAACTCCTGTGTAGTCAGTGGTGCAGTCGACTCTGCTGTACATAGAATCAACCAGCTCCAGGTGTTTCCAGGCCCTTCCAAGTGCAGATTTCCCAGGGCGCAGGGGACCGCGGCCTCCTGAGTGTTGCCCAATGTGACCCCTTTGCTCCTGTGTCAAATGTCGCTGCTGCAGAGGCTGCCACTCAAATGTCAGCTGCTTGCTCTCCTATAAACACAACCCAGAGTCACTTTAAGTTAATTAAGAGCAATATTTAAGGTTTTTGACAGCTAGCGTTAATTACTTTGTGACAATTCTGACATTTTAATAATGAACAAGTTGGAATTAATATTTCCTTGGCGTTAATTCAGGAGCCCTTGTCACATGTGACTGGTCTGGGAGCGGTTGTACCCCGGTGCTGCTCTCCCAGGGCGAGCAGCACAGGATCCTCTGGGGATTCGGACCACAATCAGGCCTTTAGGTAGGGCAAAACTGCAGGTATCCTGGTTTAGAAACTCCCTGGAGTCGCTGGGCTGGGGGTCCTTACAGTCTTCCTGGAAACAGTATGTGCACTAATGCAGGAGCTGCATCCTGAGTCTTGGTGAAACCAAAGACAGAGCAAAAAAACAAAAGCTGTTTGTCTAATTAGCAAATGATCAGTGTAAAATGGTGTGTTGTTTTGTGCAGCTTTCTGTGGGACGCAGGCGCTGTGCGGTAGCGAGCAGCCGGCTGAGGCACTCTAACCTCTCCATGATCTACTATAACGTCCTCCTGCAGATGTGCAAAGCTCACGGTGTTGGATTTGACCTGCAGGTAAAAAAAAAAAAAAAAAAAAGGAAAGATCAGAAAATGTGATATTCACTCTGCATAATATTTGTATGTAAATTCTAATGTGGTGAAACCATTTAGCACAGTGTAAAGTTTAAGCGTCCCGTCTAGCATAATATAATGCTTAAGTGTTCTGTTATATTAGCCTAAAAACTCGGCAAGGTGTTTGCTCTGGAGTTGCCTTGAAGAGGACATGGAAGGAAAATAAGTACTGCAAATCAGAATTAGTTTTATTTTGCCAATTAGCACACTCTAAATTGCATAGAGGTCTTCAATTAATTCCCATAAAAATGGAATTACAGATTATTATAGGTTATTATGGATTATTAAAAAGGATTGTGGCTGTCAGAAGGGGGCTGAGCTCAAGTTCAGAACCACGACAGCACGGGGTTTCCGTGACCATAACGTGACCATTTCAGCCATCCGTACCCACAGTGTGGATACATCTTGAGGGATCATGAAGACGGGGAATGGAAAGCAGACCAAGGAAATGAGAAAGCAGTTCTTGCTCAGAAAGGGAGTGTTTGAGGCTCATGAACAGAACTATTTATATATGTATATATTATATACAGATATATATATGTATATATGAGACCACACCGGAACATGCTATTTGGTACTGAATAGACTCTGAGGTGTGTATTGTATGTACATAAAGTTAGCGTATTGTATTCTCTGCAACAAATTAATTAGAGCAATAATTACTTAGTGAGCAGCAATCTATTGCATATAATTCAAAACTAGCCTTTCTGAGATATGATTCTGTACTTCCTGTCCCTGTACAATATATTAGTATTCATTATTGCAATTATCAGTTTGGGGAAAAAAATAAAATAACTCTGTTTTCAATTTAACAGGAAAAACAGGGAACCATTTTGATCCTGTATGAAGATCAGAAGCGGCACAAGCTGGGCATGATGTAAGTGTGCACCGCGGGTGCGTGGTTCGATGGGCAGCGGCAGGGGTGACACCACGGTCCCAATAAAGCCTTGCAGAAAGCAACCAGGCCGGACAGCAGGTACCAAACAGGCAGGTTCAGGTGCAGTCACCTGCAGCTCACAAGACTCTGGTGACCTCTCCTGAGATTTTGAAAAACTTTAGGAGGCTTTTGAGCACTTTGGTTAAAAAAAATAAAAAAAAGGTAGAGGAATCCACTTAGATTAAAGTCTGTCTGCACTGAGGACTAACGACATATTGCAATTAGCTGTAGAGGAGCGAGATTCAGTGTCAATAGCAATCTAGCTGAGAGAGCACAAAGATTAGCGTAGGCTGCTTTTCTCTGCTTCTTGGTGGTATAAATTAAGGGCTAAGTAGAGCACCAAATCAGAAGAGCCAGGACAGAAATGATCAATACAGAGCAGCATCTGCAAATATTTCCAGCTGTCCTGTAGGTAAGAGGGAAACTAAGAAAAGGGAATTGTTTGTCTGCTACTCAATGGTATGAAAATCACAACCAGAGATGATGCTCGAAAGGGAGCGTTTAATGCCCTTTTATATTATTCTTCACAAGGTGACCAATGGCAGTGAGAGAAGCAGCAGCAGATTTGATACCTCAGTGGTAGTTTAGACAAATTAATCTTCCCTAAGAAGACTGAGAAAGTGTAATCCACACAAACCTGCTAAACACTGACTGAAAACCTCTCCTCAGAAAATTCACATGTCAAAATAGGGTCTGTTGAGAGAGGGTTTGAAATTGTCCGCTCGCAGTCTGCAACTATTGCCTTGGAGATGCTGCTTCACAAGGAAACAGCTTGCTAGTCTGCTGGGTGTGACTGCAGGTGTTTTGGAGAACAGGAATTGAAAACTATCTTGTCAAATTGGAGGAATCATCTGAAAAACACAATCATGCTCAACTGCAATAAGATGCAGGGAATTACACTTGGGTAGTAATGGTAAAGATGGAAAACAACCGGTCAAGATTGCAGAAAAGTGTCTGTGAGTCACAGTGCCTCACGAACTGAGCAGACGTCAGCAATGTCATGATCTTATGGAAAAGTAAGGACTATCCTCATGGGTAAAACACACAGCGTACCACACTTTGGAAGTAATCCCTAAATTCTGCTCTGTGTTACTGAGGGCTTGGTTGAAGTACTGTTGTTTGGGGCACAGAAGTTACAAACCAATTGGGAAGTTCAAAGGGAGGAAATAAGAATATTTAGAGATCTGGAAAATGTGACTTACACTGAAAACCTAACAAGAAAAAGGAGACAGAGGTGAAATCTGCTAAGAGTCTTAAATGCATGAAAAGCTTCTTCAGGAAGGAGAAGAAAAATATGTTCTCCGTGCTTTGGTGGTAGAAGAAATGCACTTCGCTTGCACCAAGAAAAGAATCAGGTTCAACACAGGAAAATTTTCTGACCAAAAGTGAAGCGTTAAATAGAGCGTTTGGTGAGGTTGTCATTGACAGTCCTTAGTAACAGATGAGACAAACATCTGTCAAGATTGATATAAGGAGCATTGATCGTGCCCCGGCACAGGGAATGAACTAAATGAACCTGCAGATTGTTTCCAGCTCCTGGCTCTGTCCGTACGGAGCTGCCTGGGAGCCATGGGCACCATCCCAGTGCACCGGGTTTCTGTACAGCTCCCATATTCCTATACTATCCCTATACGCTCACCTGCACTCACAGTGGAGGCAGCTCACATGAATAAAATCACTAAAAAATTGGGAAATATCTAGAGTAGCCATTTAAAAAATGGCTTTCTCTTTATCAGGTTAGTTTTCTGCAAGGTTAGGACAGAATCAGCTCATGAGGAAGGGGTGGATGGATGGGGAGTCGCCAGGGAGAGGAGGATCCGTGCCCAGTGCCAGCGAACTGCTGCACTGACCTACCCCTGCCTTGGAATTCCACCTCAGTGCTGGCCAAGGATCCTGGAAAAGGGGAGTCTTCCGAGATATCCCACCGTGCTCAGTTCCTTTTTCTCACTCTTTCTGAGTAGCACGTGAGGAGGTGCTCCCTCGTAACCAACACCTTGGCTCACCGGCGGAGCCTGCTCACACCCACTCTGGTTGTTGAGCAGGTGATCACATAATAATATAGTACTGCAGCACTGTAATATATCTGCCAGAAAGAAATTATTATCTCTCATTCACACATTCTGATCCCGGATTTGTCTTCTCTCACATGCTATGCAATTTCATTATTTTAATTTGAAAACATTTTCAAGGATATAACAATTTGATTGAAGTTGTAAAATCACTGAAATAGCTAAAACATCTCTATGGATTAGCATGCATTTTACTACATTGTAGATCTACTCGTTGTCAGTTCTAGTCAGTAAATGCGGTCCATGCTTTCTCAGTGCAATATTCAATTCCACAAGACAACGTGTGTTGGGTCTGTATGCACCACTGAGAATCTCTAGCCTCAACAGGCAAAGTTTATCCTTCTCAGTAAGCCACAACAATCTAAAAAATGCTGCTGCTGCTGCAATTTCTCTGCATTGCATCTGTTTTTTCAGGGCATGCAGGCAGAGGCAACAATTCTTTTAAACTAATTTAGACGTTTAAAGTGCTCTAATGTCTCTGTCCTAATTCAGTGGTAACCTGGAGCCTACTGCTTGCTTCGACTAAGTTGATTAATAAAAATTATTTATTACACAAATCCTTTCTGTTGACAACTTAAAATGGAGCCTCATCTTTCATATCTCCCGGAAGATTGCCACCTTGTGAGATTGAAAATACTCATTAAATTCCATCAGCAGACAGGCACAAATGAGAGGGCGATTGTTTTTAAGCATGTGAAGGGAATCATTGGTAAACTCATTTGTTTGGATATCATTAACAGAACAATCGGAGAGGATCTCCAGGGGGTCCTCATGACCTTTGCTCGCAATCTCTTCATCATTCATCAAGAAATATCAGCACCTAATATGCAAGGCGAGACCAATTTTAAGGTGAGGTGTTAATTAACTAACGATCCTGGTTAATTTCTGTACAAGGGCTGAAAATACCTCATGCTGTATCATAAACAAGTGCTAAACCATCCCTTTTTGTTGTTAGCAGTATGTATTTTACAGTGTCTAGGTCAATATAGTAAGTCTCCCATGAACCTGTTAGTTAAATTTAATAGTTTGAAACTTTTTCTTTGAAAATAGATATACTTCAGCTTGAAATTACTTGTAAACTAAGTCTCCAAAGCGTCTTGATTTTCCCTTGCAAGTAGCAAAGAAGCTCCTGGCGCTGCCTTAGAAAATTCTATCCTAATTGTCTGTTTTATTTATAAAGGGACATTATCAAGACAGAAATGTTAAATGAGAAACACACATCTCATTTTATAATAACTCCTTAGATGGGTGTCACTAATTTCTTTTAAGCAGGCAGCCGCTGAGTACTCGGGGTGCTGGTTTCACCTCTTCAACTCACCATCAGTTTCATGAGTCAATTTTTGTTCCTTTTTGCTCTCAAATCTGCCCGCTCTCCCGTCCCCAGTGCCACTCTAGGGCTTGTAGCAGGGGAACCCGGAACACATCCCTTTACTCGAGCCCTTTTGTGACAACTTCACTGGCAAAAGAAGAGCTAGTAAAGCAGTAATGAATCCAACCCTGGGCCCTGGAACAGGCCTGCTTTATAATGGTTCTTTTTGATTGCAGAGAATAGCGTAACTTTCCCAGGGAGGATTTTTTGCAATATTATTCGCCCTTTATAAAAAGTTTCTGCGATCTTGACCCTCAGTATTTTGTTGCAAGTGAAGGGAAACACTGTGTTGCAGATTTGTATCTTCAGTGACATAACATAATTTAAATCTGGTTCTTTTCTGTGTTAGCTATGACTGTAATTTCCTCTGCTAAGCAGAGTGTGAAATGACAGTTCTAGAAAACAAAAATTCAAGATATTATAGGATAGATATGCATTTTTTTATTATTTGATTTGAGGGAGTAAAAAGCAGCTACTGAAGAAAACTCTGTATGAGGTATCTTCTTCGTAGTGAGTTAACAATTACATACATGAAATAAAGCACGTGCTAGTTAATTATAAATACAAACTGCACCAGGTTGTATTTTTTATGTACCTGAGGTTTGTGCGTACTCAACAATTGCCCCGACTGTCCCGGAGTAATAGTAGGCTTAGCTGGTGCATCCTGGCTGCTGAATCCTGGTTTACCTTGGGAGAAAGGAGCGACCAGCTGTGCATTCTGGCTGCTCGATTTCATTATAATGCCCATTAAATAACCTGCATTCCTTGAATCTGTTGCAGATGGCAATTCGGGATATTGAAGCAATTCTAGGGATTACAGCAGAAAACAAACTGAAATTGGAAGACGAGCAACCTTCTGAAGCAGATGCTCTGAAAGAATAGTTAACAGAAAACATTTAAGTGCCATATTCCTTATGCTTCTGGAAACAAAACTCTCATCTGTAAGAACAGGTTTGGTTTTCCTTTGTACTGTGAATTACTATGAACTGAGATAGGATATATCAATGATACTTGAGTTTATTTTTTAGTAGAACAAGCCTTATTCCCAAAAAGAATCTAGTGAAAAGCAGAGGATCGTAATAAATGTGGCCTCTAAGAGAGAAGAGACCATCTGCTCTGACCTGCAAAGGAGAGACCTTCTAATTTTGCCCTGTGATTCCTCCCACAAACCTGTAACATGAAAGTGAGCTCATGAGATCTACCTAAAGATGGTGAGGAACAAACCACTCCATCCCGATTAATTCTCCTGCTGGTTAATTATCCCTAGTTTTAAAGTAGTACCTTAAAAATAGTCCACGTTTGTTTGCCTTCAGCTTCCAGCAGCAGATTCTTGGTGTGGCTTTGTCTGAGAAACGGGAGGACTGTTTACTGCAAAATACACTACAAAATAACCCCGCTCTGCGTGAGGTGAATCTTTCTGCTCCTGCGTCCGTTTGGGTTTGTTAACAGCCCCCTACAAATGTTGCACCAAATTTTTTTATCTTCTTGTTACCAATAGACTGTGGCAGCAGTTACTTACGTTCACTTCCAGATTATTGAAATAAACCCCATAGCTTTGCTCCAACAAGAGATGCTGAGAAGAGCATTAAAATTGTATTTGTTGTTCGTTGTATTCCAATATACCATCACTTCAGGGGATCTATGCATCCATCAGACATAGTCTCTATTTCAGATACAGCTTTCTTTTATAGAAATAACACTCTGTGAAGCTACAGCAAAGTCTTACTGACATACGTTATATTTGAACACCTCATATTTGTTATCTTTATCCATCAAATCTGTTGTCTCTTCCAAAAATATAATCCAATCTAAACAGCACCGCAGAAGAGCTTTTCTTTCTCCATCAGCTATACATAACCGTGCAGAGCACAGCCAGTATCTTTAGGCTTCCTTCCCAAAAGCTCAAGCAAAATTATTTTTCAAGACAAGTCATGAATGTTACAGCAGATCTCTGATTTTCTGATACCTTGATGAGTCTTTGATCTATTAGTTTCATAAATAATCTTTCGTGTTAGACTTATATTTTTACTTTGGTTGCAGAGGTAACTCATTACAGATGAGAATGTTTACATAAATGTCAATCTATTCTTTAAAACCAAACCTAAAAGGATTCATTTGTTTATATTTTTTTTTTTTTACAATTTTTTGTCTTGGTTTTGTACACACTGGAGACCATGTAGATTTTGTAATGTGAGATTTAGCCAATAAACTTGCTTTCTAGAAATGTTTTTCCTCTATGATTAGAACTGTAAGGAACAATGTTTTTTATGACTGCGGTAGGTACAACATGGATCACACTTGCCAAGAAATAATATGCTAAAAAGCATATTAAGCTTAGTAATTCTTTAGACACAGTTCAGGTCAAACAGGACATGAGGGTTTTTATTCTACTTTGAGGGTTTGCAGACCAGGATGTTTTTCTGACTTGTTCACCAACACATTTGTAATATACTCTCCTATTTTATTGCTGAGAAATTCTCTACATTTCTCAGGTAGCTTCACATCCAGACTGTATAATGCCCCAATTTGGTCAATAAAAGCAGAACTGTGGAGGGGGCAGCCAGGTACAAGAGACCTTGGAGCTCGCTAGTTCCTTAAGGGTTAAGAAAAATTAAGCCTCAGTCCAAGCCAGAACAACATAAGGTCTGAGAGGCTCATTAGTTCACTGGCACTTAATAGACTGCAGTGTCCTAGGAGTAAATGAAACCTGCACTTCCTTATGTCTTTGTTCTGTTCTGACAAAAGAAAACTGTACCTGTTTTTGCACAGAACAAGTGATCTGAAAGTTCCCATGGTGAGAGAGATTTCTCAGTATGTGCAAAGTGTGAAATGTATTTCGAGGAAAAAAAGTTTTTAATTACTATTAACACTTCTGAGCCGTGCACTGATGGAAGGATTGAAACTGCTCTGCAGTCTCTCACATTCAACTCCCATGCTGCAGGTGCCAAAAATGTATTTTTTTTTCAGCAATACAGCAGCTATGAAGTGAAAATCTCATCTTCCAAGATGTATGTCAGAAACACAGTCATGGTTCTTGAACTCAGGCTACTAGATTATTTATTCCTACTCACTAAAGGAATGATAGAGTTCCTGAAATGTAGCTTGAATTTTAGCACTATTCAGAACACGATCCAGGCTGTGAAGAAAAAGGAGTAGCTTGGAAATGTAGGACTCGGAAGATAAAAGGCGGCTCAGGCATGGTTGCTCATCAGAAATTGCCAAGGAAAATCTGCAGCTAATGACAGAGCAAATACCCAGGCTGCTTCCACAGCTGCAAGGTGTGCAGGAATGTTTGTGGGATGGGATGGAGGGAAATAGGATTTGGCAGTGGTGGCAGAAGGCAATTAAAATAAAGTTTCATGCTTTTCTTGGTAAGGCCTGCAAATGAAGATGCGCATTCAACTGCCAACGCTTCAAGAATCATAAAAGATTATTTCAATATACAGCAGCATAAAACATGTTTTTGCAATAATTCACATGTTATCTGTAGCATACGTGCTGGGTAGGCTATGCTTCAGCTTCAACACAAAGATGGGCATTTCAGGAGACTGTTTTGATATAAAAAAATAAGATTATACCAGAATGCAATAGAGACCTTAACTGTGCAGGTAAACATCATTAAGGGGAGTATATGTGGAACGATCTCCGAAAAGCTTTCAGCCTCATCTCTAGAAAATATGATGTTTGACCGTGATTCTGTTGAACTCATGCAGTCTGTTGTGTTTTGCTCCTCATTTGTAAGTAAAGGTGCTACCTTTACCTACATTGCAGCTGTGGTCCGTGTTCTGCAAGAAGACACACATCTAGATGCACTTGGCTAGTGAAAACTCAGGCTGCAGAGGCTGTACTATTTATTATTTTCCTTTTTCGTGCACTTTAGATAGTAAGAGCAACGTAAATTTAGCTGTAAATATTTTGAAATTGTGGTTATTTATGTTCCATGGCCTTATACGCAACATATTGGAAGTAATTTTTCCCATTCAACATAATAGCAGAACATCACCCTTAGAGTATAACACACCAGGTGAGGCCTTCACCTGAGGGAACCTCACTATCAGTTTCCACCTTCTTTCTTATCCTCCGTCATTGTAATCACTAATAAAGAAAGATATTAAAGCTAACTATGTGCTCTATTAATTATAGAATGACGAACTCTAGTCAGATTTGTCACTGGCAATGATTAATAGTTACTGGTTCTACGCATAGTACATTGAACAAGTACCTTATTGGGTAGTAATTGATTAATTAGCACATTCATACTACATAGCTGAATGGTTGAAGATTGCAGAGTTTGAGATATTGCCTGTAATTATTAGAAGAGTTTCCATTTCTCAGCTTACTGTTCTGTACACTTTTTTTTCCTCAGATAGAATGTTTAATGGTCAAAAACCTTTAGCGTTTTACTTACATAAATCACAGAACCTTAGATGATTTTTAAATATGCCTCTTCAGAGGGGTGTAACACAGGGAACTACTTAAACCTCAATCACTGTCAAATTGAACCACATAAAAGTACAGACATGCGGGCTAAATACGATTTTTCCCTCTCTCATGTCACTGATTCATACCGTAGCGGTGGGACACACCAGTGCGGGCTGCCTGCTCCGAACAGGACCATTTTTAAGGCTCCGACCGCCTCATTCCCGCTCTTCTTCCTCGGCGTCGCCTCAGCGCGACCGTTAACGGCCTCGCGCGCCCGCCCTTTCCCGCCCTTGGCGTGACCGTTGCGGCGCGCGCATGCGCGTTTCGGGAGGGGGGGAGGGCGCGCACGCGCAGGCCGGGCGCGCTGTGGGGGCGGCGGCGCCGTTGTCC
>JAWLRI010000923.1:120309-131272 GCA_034781795.1 Crypturellus tataupa | reverse complement strand
CTGTGGTCGTTTCTGCGTATTTTCGGGCCGTTTTCTCCGTTTCTGGGGTCGTTCCTGGGGTATTTTTGGCCGTTCTTCCCGTTTCTGGGGTCGTTTTGGGGGTTTGCGGGGCCGCCGGAGCCGTTTCGGCGCTCCCCGCGCTCACTCGGCGCCCGCCAGGCGCTCCACGGGCCGCAGCGCCAGCAGCGGCTGCAGCCCCTGCGCCAGCGCGGCCTGCCCCACTGGACCTCGTACTGCGTCAAGTACAGCGCGGTGCGCAACGACCAGTTCGGGCTGTCGCACTTCAACTGGCGCGTGGACGGCGCCAACTACCACGTCCTGCGCACCGGCTGCTTCCCCTTCGTCAAGTACCACTGCTCGCGCGCGGCGCCGCGCGACCTGGCGCTGCAGAACGCGGCCTTCAGCGCCCTCAAGCTCCTCAACGCGGGTGAGGGCGGGCGCAGCGGGGGGTGGGCGCCTCAACGGGGACTCTTCGCTGTTAAAAAAAGGTTAAAATTGCCTGAAACCGCCCCAGAGCACGCGTGGAAGCGCCGCTTGCTCGCGGGAGCGGGTTTTTGCACCTCAGAATCTCTCGTCCCGCTGCCCTGGGCGCTCTAAGCGAGTAACGCGGGTGTTGTCGCAAGTTACAGGACAATAATTATTTCCTTAGCGTTTAGGGTAATTTTTGCCTCTTTGCAGCAGGCAGTGGTGAAGGTAGCGGAGGGTTGGGGCCCGTTTCGCTCTTAAAGTGTCCCTGCGGTATAAATCAAGTGTTGCCACAGTGTAAATAGTATTAAAGTATTGCTCCAGGGTAAATAGTTAAAAGCAAAAATGCAGTGCTTTCTTAGGATTAAAAACAACGAGGATAGGTATGTTTTAAAATACATTAATCGAGTAATTTTCAGTGTTCAAGTGTGGTGTATTTAAGTCCTGTCAGTTGCAGTGTGGTTTCCAATTTTATCAGTTTTCTTATGTCTTAAACAAAAAAAAAAACCCTTAAAGATGCTGACTTGCAAGTTTTTGTGATTATTTTTTTCTTCCGTAATGTGCCAGCCGTTCTTCATGTTGTGATCTTTCTGGAGTGACACAGTGGAAAAAAAAAAAATCTAATCACGAAGATTAACTTCTCTGTAATAATTTTAAATCTTACGTTATTTTTCACGGCACAGTCTGACCTAACCTACCTTTCTTGCACGCACTTTGTGTGTTTTATATTTAAGTGATCTGCAAACGCAGTTAAAATGTCAACTCGTCTCCCTGCTTTGACACTTAGCTTAAGCTCTAGCTTAAGCACCTAAGTAACTTCAAGCACAATAAATTCAGTGTTTTCGTATCTCACTGAATTCGGGGTGTAAATCCAGCCCAGTTTTTCCTCCCAGGTTAGGTGCAGTGTTCACAGTGTGAATAACCGCAAGTGTTAGCACTTTGTGCACATACCTTTACACCCGGGTTAGTTGTGTTGGAGTTGATACTCCTCACTACTGTCTGCTTCACTGCTATCTACTTCACTGCCATCTTATTTTCCCACTAGCAACTTTGTGGTGATTTTTGAGTCGCTACCTGTTTTCCGTCCCTTTTCTGCCCTGATAGATAGTGAAATGGAGCAGGTAACTGAGTGGATGTCTAGAAACTTCACAGTTTAGTGTGGGGGGCAGTTTATCAGTAGAAATGAAGCTGTATGTATGGCCATGCTTTACTTCTGCACTGATATCCTCCCATTTTCCATTAATTCCAGTCTAATTCTGCTTTTCTTAAGAAATGCTTTCAATGCACAAGGAAGGTGCACCGACAGCTCTGCCTGTGGACATTTCAGCGCGGGCAGTGTGTTAGCAGGGCTGTGTTTGCAGGAAAGCCTTTCCTCTCATTTCAAAGCCGTCCTTACATTAATGCTCAGGTTTCATTTTCCTGGCTTGCTATCTTGGTATGTAACATGTTTTTATTTTCTCTTAGGCATCCCAACTTTACTATATGGAATTGGCTCCTGGTTCTTTGCCAGTGTCACAGAGACTGTTCATACGAGTCATGGCCCAGTTACTATTTATTTCCTAAATAAAGAAGATGAAGGTGCGATGTACTGAATCACGCCTGCGAGTACTTGTCATTTGGTGGGTTTCCATGTTATAGCTACTACGGATACCTACAAAAAAATTAAGACAATTCTCATTTTTTTCAATGTCTATCTTAATTTAAGGAGGAGTCTTCAGGAGGCCTTTTTTGATGAAAAGAAGTTTATTTTTGCCAAGGTTAGTAAAGTTGAAAAGGTTGAAGCCTAGGGAGAAGAATTCATATTTTTAAGGGTGTTGAATTTGCTAAAGTCAGAGATGAGAACTGTTGAACAAACACTTGAATATGTAAAAAAAAATTATCTTGGAAGCTATGGAACTATAGGAAAGGAAACTTTCTCAAAGTATGGAATGTAATTACAAGCTGCTAAGATACACACTGTGAGTAGATGTTTTATAATATATTACTGTCATAGTTGCCAGATTGTTTAAATGAGTCCATAAGAATGTTTCTTTGCAAGTGCCTGGAATACTTCTGGGAAAACACCACCTCAGAACATTATGTCTGTATTACATGTCTTCAAATAATACTGAAATAAAATATCTGAGATATGTTTTATGTCTATATTTTTTGCTGGTCTTATACTACAGGTATCTGTATTTTTTTCATTGCTTTACAGGTAAGTAATAAAACCCAGCTAATCTAGACAACTGAGTTTCATGCATGAAATTACAAGTTGTTATTTTTAAATAATGCAGGAGAATGAGAATACTGCGCTCGGTTTGTGATATAAAACAGCAGACATGATGGAGAGAAGACTTAAATTCATCCAAGAACCTAGAAAAATAGAAGGCTTTTAGGGAATTATATGGATAGTGGAAATAACAAGAGCTAGATAATGAGTTCAAACACCAGAAACACCTGTATAAGATACATGCTTGATGCTGAGTTTAATGCCAGCAGATAAATCCTGTTCATTCTCAATTCCAGTTCTGGTGATAGCAAGTTACTTATTCCAATTTCCGTAAGATGGAATATAAATGAAAAATGGGTAAGGATTATTTTGGGGGTGGGGAATCACTGTTCCCAAATAAATGACTCTCAAGCCATGACTATAGTGCAATGTAATTTAAATACTTTTTACTTAATTCCAGATAATGGAACTGTTTCCCACTTAATGAAGCAATACATGTGATTTTTTTTTTTTTAAGCAACAGTAAATTACACTTTAATCAAAGAACCACTTACACTACTGTATTTAATTTTGGATAGTATTCTTGACACAAGTTAAATGGGTCTCAGAGATGAAGAGATAGTATTACAAGAAGCATCATTAATAATAAAACTGACTGTTGACATTTTTCTAGAACTGATTTTCACTGTATTGGCTGAGGTTAAATAACTGCAGCTCATAAGTTTAAAGTCAAATACTGCTCATTCATTGCCACGGATCTTGTCAATACCTTGCTGTAAAGGTTTAGTCTCAACGCTAGGTTGATAAAACGTTTTTTAATTACCAGACTATAAATACAGCTCTTCATTGGAGTTGCACCTCCACTCACTGCAGCTTGTTTGATTTCTGATAATGTGTACTGCTGACTTTGCTTACCTGTTTTTCGATAAATGCAGGCAGCGTGACTCCTTGTCCATACGGTGATGGGCAAGTCTCCTTAGAGAACATCCTTGACAAACTACCCTATTGATTGCTGCAATTCTGTGCTGCTTGCAGCATTAAATAGAGCCTTGATTTCTTGTTCAATGATCTCACTGTGTAACAATTAAGCAAATGTAATATTTTCTTGTATTACATGAAAATCAATAGACCTCTTGCTCTTATGAAGTTGATCATGCTAAAGGATGAACTAGAAGATGTCTGAGGGCAGAGTGCAAATATAGTATCATTCACTGCTTTCATTAACACTTGCAGAAAGCCTGTTAGAGTACTTAAAGGGAAAATAAGCTATTTATAAGGGCTGCTTGACTTAATAAATCATTACAAAACCACTTTCAAGTATGAATATAAACCTACTTTGTTGTCTTCAGCTAAAGGTAAAATACTTCATCTGGCTTTAATTTGCCTTTTGCTACAAAGTGTTGCTTCTTAGTATCTCTCTCTCATTTTGTTCACCTACTCTTGAGCATCAGTCTGAATGCATGACAGAACTGATGAGGGACAAAAGGGCCAGGAAGGTTCATCTCATCTGGTCTAAAGAAGAATGTCTGTAAGACTCTGGGGAACAAGGGAGCAGTGAGCAGGTCTGAGTGTGCGGCGCCCAGCCCTGTGCTACCCTGGCACGCAGGGAAGCGCTGCTGTGGGAGCTGGCACTTTTAGTAAGAACTTACAACTTTCTATTATTGTTTAAAGGTGCATTATGTATTTGCATACATAGCACCAAGCAGTTGTGTCTTGCCTGTAAGGATTTTTTTGGGTTGTCTTGTAACCCTGCTGTTTCAAAAGGCAAACTTGTAGAGAATGAGGCTTTGTTCCACAATCATTTACCTGTAGTTGTTTTAATTGGCAGGTTCTTTTTTGCATGTATTACACTATATATGCTGTGCACACAATTATGATTTATATTTTGTGACAGATAATTCAACTACAAAGTGACCTCTCTAACTTTTTGCCCATTTGCTCCATTTTCATTTGAAACAAAATGTAGTTTCTCTTGTAACTCTTGTCCTAATTATCTCTCTGCTGTACTCAAGGATGATGTTTAAGTGAGTGAGGGATGACATAAAAAGGCACAGAGCTTTGTTTCCCCTCACTTAACAACTACTTCTGATAAATGAAACCTTATTCTAAACACAGAGGATCAGGTAGCTACTTCTTGTAGCAGTCCCTTTTTAAACAGTAATGACTACGGGGGGCATCTTAACCTAAACGAGAGCTTGGCGTTACATCGTACCCAGGTCAATGGTCTCAGGTATCTGAGTTAAACTGTGTTACTGTAAATTAATGGAAAATGTAACTGCGCTTTGCTGAAAGATCAATGTCCAATAAAGGCTGCACAATCAAATCTTGTTGCAATGATTGAGGTCCTTAATTGCCTTTCAAAGATAAGGTGGTAATCAACATAGGTTTAACTGATCTTTTTTTACCAGTTCAATTACATGCTAATGACTACAGCCAAGTCAGGATCTTTAACTACTTATACTTATTAAATCTTATGTTTGTAGTGAAAAATTACTTAAACCACACAATCGATAAAGTCCAGGTCTTAATTACTATATTTCACTTTTATACCTTTTTGTATGTTTGACGAATTTTTCACTGGAGACTTCGCAGAACTAATGATACTGCCCCAAGAACTACCATCTTCTGTTCCTCTATCCTTGCCCAAATTCTGATAAGACAGGGATGTTTCTGTGCTTGTTTTAGTGATTACCAATGCAAAAGTCTGACCTGGGCAGTTTATTTCACATAAACATCAGTTTTCTGTATGGTAGCACTCCTCCAGGGACTAGAAGAGAGGAGGTACTGCTTGCTGACCTTCAGCAGGGCACCACTGCACCCAACTTGTCAGTGTAAGTTAATACTGCACTGTGACACCACCTCTGCACTGGAGTAAGGATTGATATTTTCTGTTGCTTACGATTTAATACTCTGATGTTTTCTCACAAAAATGTTGCTATGTCCCTTCCTCTTAACCCTCTTTCACTCAAGCCATACCCAGTGCTTCTCTCCAGTTTCTAGATGAACCTGGAGCCAAGTGACCTTTCATTGACTTCAACACATTAGATCTGTCTTTAACTTACTTTGTGTTGTTGAAATACTATAACTGTGATTATGTAGCAGCATTTGGTAAAATCTGTTTTGCTTTGTTTTTTTATCACCGTGTACATGTTGCCAGTCACTAACGGATCTTAGTTTCTCAGTATTCCGGTGAAGTAAAGCAGTACCCCCTTTTAAGAGCAGAGAACTGTCTGACAAAGGAGTGAACCTGAGTTTGTATCTGAGTCCGAGCTCCCACCCATGTTTGTGTGGCCTTGCTGAGCTCGCTTGTGCACAGCGACCAGGCCATAACTATAGTTTAGTGTAACTATAATTTGAGAGAAATTGTCTTTAAAATGAACAGTTTCAGTAGAATAAAGGGAAAGGATGGAAAAGGCTGGATTTGGTGGTGAGGATGACTACACTGTGACAGAAAACGAACAGAAGGAATTGAAGTGAGTTGCCTGAGCTTCATGTCTTTGAGTTCAAAGCATTCTCAAAACCATTGATACTCCTCACAGCACTAGCATAGTCTGGAAGAAGAGAACAAGAATCTAGAGTTCACCTTCCTCCATTCAAAAAAGTGTTACTGTACTTTGTGATGAGCAATTAATATGATTTTTAGTGAAATATCATTGATGGGAGTCATTCTGTAGGCAAGTGGAACAAATGAGGAAAAACATCGACTAGCTGAATAGTTAATAATAAAAAAAAAACTCAATGGCTAGATCTCTTTGTGAGTCCTAATGGCAGATTTCCCCGATTCATGTTTTATTGAAGGAAATTTAAGTATTTCATAATAGTAGAATGCCCTTAGGCCTCTGACTAGGACCAACTTTGTCTGAAACAAAGGAGATCTACCTTCATATATTATTTACTTTGGCCGTTTAAATGAAATTGGCTATTGCTGCAACCTTCCTTAATCTCCCTTCACGTTCACTACAGAAAAGTAAGTAATAGTTCCCCAAATTTTCTTCCCAAATATACACATGGAAGTGTATGTCAATTTGTGCATTCCTAGGCTGCCATTCAGTTCAAATGTGTCAAGGAAGAGTAACAGCTCTGGAGATCGAGCAAGGAAATTTGGAAAGATACTACTATATTCCAAGCTTATTTAAAAGATATTTTTCATTTCTAGAAAAGAGTGAGATGTTATGACTGTTTTATTGGCAATTAAGCAAATAAAGCATATGTAGTAGAATATCAAAATTTGCTTTAGGGTGGTCAATGGATATTATTGCCCTTTTTGAATATGTTAGTAAGTGAATAAATGCAGCTGAAATAAAGAAGGTTAGTGTATCACAAAATATGTTACTCAAAGGCAAGCATAATATAACCCTAATTATTTATGCTAATTATGTCCTAGTAGATACACTATCATATGTTTTTAGAAAGTAAGGAAGTCTTTAGTAGTATGAGACCTTTCAGTAGTAGGCCATAAGAGATCATGATTTTGTGTTAGTTCAGGTTATAAACCATCACAATTCTTAATATTTTGGAAGAAGAGGTTGAATTGAAAAAAAAAGAAATATATATATATGTGTCTATGTATCATTTAAAAAAAAGGAAGCTGCATTCAAAATGATTACATTACATTGTAAATACTGTAGTCAGTTTGGATGCATTAATAGTTGCTATTTGCTTAGTAGAGCAAATGTGTGATCTTAATAGCAACTGCATCACTTTAAGCACAGTTTATGAGCCCTGTATTAGTTAACTATGAAACCAATTTATTACTTTCAGCAATATTAATAATCCTAATAGAGTAAAACTGTGAAACATGAGTCAGAGCAGTCCTTCAGACAACGAGTCTGATCAAGGAAACTTTCGATTTCAAAACACAGATTTCAAAATAAAACGTTTCTAAAGGACTCCTTAAAATTTTGGACAAAATTCAAAATTATAAGGTCAATATCTGGTTGAGTTCTCAAAGAAGAAATGCCATTAGATATGATTGCTACATGCTTAGTGATTCATGGGCCTGGTTACGTACATGCTTGTGATATATGAATTATTTAGTAAGAAAAATCACAATAATTTTGTTGTTACTCAGGAATGTATAGGTTGGCAGAAACAATTATGCAGCCCCTGAAGCTGATTTGGTGGGGCACAGCAAGATCACGAACGATACAGTCATTTTGCTCAATTCTGCTGCTAGGGTTTGCATTGTAATTGTGCATTATACCCACCCTTTAATCAATATTAGTTACGTTAAGCATAAAACATGTTTGTGTTTTTCTGTATTTTAAAATACATTTATGTCTTAATGCAAGAGAGAAACACAATACGGCTTAAATCAAGATTTTTTTCTGTTTTTTTTTTTTTTAACAATGTGAGATAAATGAGAAAGAGCTTTAAGAGATCCACGTGAACATATTCTGCTCCCTTTGAAGAAGAAATAATACTATTTATTTCATGATTTTGCTTGATGAACAGTCCATTGCCTCTAAGTGGCACTGATTCAGGTTATGAGTTTGAGAAGGTGTGGAAGGAAGGTCACTGGTTCACTGCAAGTTCTAAATGTATTTTAAGGGATCTTCTACACTTGTATTGCCCAACCTAATACATTTGGGTGATTCTCTCCTAGGAGATGCATTTTTGGAGTATGTTTAGAAAGGCCAGACACTGTTGACCTAATTTTTATCATAAGCCCGAGGGAATTCACTCGCTGTACTCAACGGTAATCTGAAGATGTGGGAAGGAAACAAAGGTGAATTTAATCACAGTCTGTATTTTTATTCGCATAGAAATTTAGGTATTAATTTACAGTTGCAGTATTGCAAGGACTGGGAAAAAAAAAACAAAACAAAACAAAAAACAACACATGTGAAAGTAGTATAGAAATGCTTTTCAAAGAGGACTGTGTGAGTCCTAAGCTTGGCCTGACTCACTCCTGAGATTCACCTCACGCATCCCTCCACCACTAGCATGCAAAACAGGTGGAGAACCAGGTTCCCCCTTCTTTTTACGGAGTTTCGGTAGTTGGGCTTGGAACTTTGTTATACTGTGACTATGGCAGTGAGAAGATGGGAAATGACTGTGTTAGACTCCGTCCTTTGCAGTGGGAATTAGGGAGGGAAACAAATAAGAACTTCCTTACTTTCTGAGGACGCTGCAAATTATCATTTATTCCAGGGAATCGGGAGGGGGGCACAACATTCTTCCATACCATTCACCGATATTCCTGTGAGATTCCGCAGCATGGTGAATCGAATAATTTTAGCATTCAGCTGTGTCAGCATTTTACTTGGAAACAAACATTTATTTTCTTTCTGTGGCCATCTCACGATCTCCTCTGTCCTTTCCAGCAGCAGTGGAAAGCAGCAGAGAGCAGCAGCAGACTGCACTGAAACAACTATCTGTTCTCACGCGTTACAGCGTAAAACCAGGCTGGAAGTCTATGGCACTGTTGAAGGATGTTTGCCCCACACAAATAAACATTTTTACACTTACAAAAGTCGTGGGTTTTCAGGATTCTTCTGTAATTAAAGAATTTTGCAAGTTTTGAAGTGCTATTTCATTGTGGACAGACTTTAGTTATGTAATTATAAATAGGAAATCATATTGCTTCCTGACGTCATCTAGACTTAATGCAGAAAATCACTGCTTAATTATTTTCCTGTGACTTTCTGAATTTTCTAACCCTTTGTGTTAGAAACTTTTTAAGAGAAGATTCCTGTGACAGTCAAATCCTGAACTTTAAGAATGCCTTATAATACATATTAACAAATATCTGTATTCTTGTTACAAAAACTTCCCCCTATGGTTGGGGAAACATTTAAGTTTAGATGGCAGATGGCAGTTCCATTCTCATAGCAGGAATTCCGCAGAATTGATAAATTTTAACTACTTGTGGCAAATATTGTTGTAGTTGGTGTGAAAACTGCTCATGAAAAGTGGGTTTTAAAGAAATAAGTGGCAAAACCAAACTTTTATCAAGAAAGATATGCTTGATATGCTTTATTTCTTAAGATATAAAGAACCCTGAAGTTTGATTACAGCTGCATCATCACAAATCCGAATGGGGCATTAAGGTTATTATTAGTCCTGGATATGCTGCACAATATTTATGCAAATCTGGCAAATTGAGTTGGTTTTCCCCATAGTCTTGTAAATGAAAAAGGCATTTTAGATAAATCGTGGTTCTATAGATATTCTGTGATTTTGTATCCTATTCTTTAAAATGTAATAGAAAATGAATCACCATTGAGAGGTATACAGGGACCACAGGTAAAAGGTTCATTTGAACAGAGAGAAGTCCATACGGGCAGCGCTAATTCCTTAGATACTTCAGAGTCGGGGCTCTATTAATTTCTAGTGTAGGAACTAAATTATAAAGTTATTGAACAGAGAGAGAATTTCTCTCTGCTAATGGCAATTGAAGATTTTTTTTCCTAAAGCTTAAACAATGTTTGAGAAAAGACTTTACCTCAGCAGCATGTGACTTAGCAGAGTATTCTGTGGTTTAGAGAAAGGGAAAAATAAATATGCGGCAGCTTGTGGTAAGCCTGCTCAAAGTATGCTAATAGAGATGTTTGAATATGGTATTTGTGCAAAAATTGCAGAATAGTTCTGTTCCCAGCTCCCAAATTTTGCTAGTGTGCTTTGCCATATGACTGTATTTTTTTTAAGATAGGGACATATTGGTAAAGGACAAGACCTGTTGCTTAAACATGCTTAAATAACTTAGACGTTGGCAACCTTACAACTGTCTGACACATAACCACGCATATAGATCCAGATATTTAGGGAGGATCTTAGGGATAAGAAATTTACGGTATTAGGGAGAGGAAATTTACTCTGAAAAATTAAAAATGATGAAAATCATGGGTCCTTGTGAAAAAAAAAATAATTTAAGGGGTTCCCATTCGTTGTCTTTGAGAATCAGAACCCCTGGAGATTATGTTTTCCGTACTCTTAATTAACGACATGAAGGCTGTCGGGCCCTGACCTGTCTCTTTCCGATCTGCTCTCCGACCAGCGGTTTTTCCTCTAAAAACGGCGGTTTTTCCTCTAAAACCTGCTCGACGGCCGTCGGGACGGGGAAGCGACGCGGCGGCTCCTCAGGGCCGGCGGAGGCGGCTCCTTCCCGCCAGGCGAGGGCGGTGGCTGCCCACAAAATGGCGCCGCCCCCTCCCCGCCCACGAAATGGCACCGCCTCCCTCCCCGCCCAACAAAATGGCGCCGCCTCCTCGCGGCCGCCCTCAACATGGAGCCGCCTCCGCTCCCTCCTCCCCGCGGCTCCTTCGTTTTGATTCCGGGGCCGCC